>CM077442.1:34250595-34421794 GCA_039654765.1 Mylopharyngodon piceus | reverse complement strand
CCTGCAACATATCCACTGCTGGCAGCACTAGCAATGGCAAGGTCATGAATTTGATTACCAGGTAACAGACATGATGGCAAAATGTATACCTTGAGTACAACCTTGTTGCTTTGAATAAAAGTTACTTTGAATAAAACTGTCTATAATATGTAAACAGGTTGATAAAGGAGACAGGTTTTTTTTTTTTTTTTTACTTTTTAGATTGTGTATTCATGTATTAGTTCAAACCGATGATGTTCTCATTTAGGGTGACAGCATGAGACTTAATATAGCTAATGAAATTTAAAAGACATCAACAGCAAAATATTTTTAGAACTTTTTTTTTTTTTTTTAATTTTTAAAAATACTTTCCTACAGAAAATAATATGTAAAAGGCTGTGCAGGAATATCTAAACAAGGATTTAAATGACATGAATCTGTGCTTCTTTTTTGATTCACTAAATTGAACCAACCGAACGAATTGATTCACTAAAATGATTTGTTTTCTGAAATGGGGAACTTCACAATGCTACCTGAAAGAGGATATTCTGGGAGAATATGTTTGATTATTGCTCCAGTTGTAGGGCTGCATGCACAACAGAATGTGACAAAACAGTGTAAAATCAGTGATGTATTGGTTCCTCCACAACACCATTTGTCTGTTTCTTCCTGCAGTAATTAAACATTCATTTGATGGGTTGAATCTGACCTATTCCCTTTACTTCCCGCTTTCCGCCTTCCACCACATACCCCATCTCCTTTTCATACCACTTTATCTCTTTCTCTCACACTTATTTTAACCCCATAATCTATAACCTCACGGATCTGCTGCTGTCATTTTTTCTCATTTAGGACAGGTGTAATTGCATGTGCTGTGGACAGCAAAACATGAATGGGACAACCGCAGAGATGCAGACAAATAAACGAGGAGAGGAAAACCCCTCACTTGCCATCTGTGTCAGAACACTGGTCCCACGCTGGCAGAGAACTCAGTTATCATTAATTTCGCTAACTTGGCATCAGACATTCCCCTCATCTCCAGTCCAGGTGTTCTGAGCTCTAAAATGCTGTCTGGATTTGGACCAGTCTCATTCAGCCCATGATTGGATTGCCTGCGCTTGCCCTGGGCTTCAATAAAATGTTAAATTGACAGTGACTCACACCTCGTGTGACGCTAATGTCTTCCGAACCCTCAGACATGCCCCTTCAGACCTGTAGACCTTGCTGTAAGAGTATCTGACCTTGCATTACAGCGTGTCCTCTCTGAGGGACGTTTTCATTTTGCCACTTCTGTCACCTAAAAGCCTATCAATTGAAGCTTGAAATTTTGTATTTCAGGTAGTGTTGTAGTCAAGACAACAGCTCTCTTGCTCTTGTGATATTGCTTAATTATATCATATGTTATAATGTAAAAAAAAAACAAGATCTCATACAAGTACTATTTTGCAATCATATATGATATTTTGTGGGCATTTGTAATAATTTTGCTGATATTTTTGATACAATCCCCTATTAATTTCTGACCTGGCACAACAGTAACAAAAGAAATCCAATTAGAAATGAGTTATTGCTTGCATTTGAAGCAGGAAGTTTTACATCCAGTCACATTAATGATGTTAACAAATAAATCAGACAATGCTCTGGCAATTTAGTGATATCCCTGCAGTTGTGGTCATGACCGGTCTTGAGATAAAATCCTGAGTCCTCTTAGTCTGAGACTGACACAAGACCAAGACCTTCAAAAAATGGTCTCAAGACCAATCTCAAGACCAAGACCGTTCTGGAGTACTACAACACTAAATTACAGGTATCATCACTTGTTCCCAACTCTTGTTTAGTCTCGTGGAACTAAAATTTAACAAGAACTTGGTCAGAAACTCTTTATACATTTTTTTTAGAGGTGCTTGCTAAAGCTAACATCACTATTACAGTTGTCAATGTGCAGCTTGCCCTGAATAGACATGAATGCTAATTCAAATTATGGGGTTTCGGAATGGGTTCTTTTTGAGTTGGGCCAGTAAGTAACCACCTAGCACTTAGAAACACACTAGCAAATTTCCTGGCAACAACCCAAAACATCCTAGCAACTGCATAGCAATTCACTGGCAACCACCCACAACATAACATCTTGGCAGTGACAGGCAAAACCACTCTAAAAATCTAGTTTTATTCTGTCACATTAATGACACATTTTTTATTAAATCATTGTTTTACGCAGATAATGTGGTGAACAGGAGTTTTACATCACACCTTTTACTATTTGGAGCATTGTAGCCAACTGGAAAACTACTGACAAATCAGAACCAGGACCAGAACTGTCTGTTTTATAATTCTGGAATTATCTCTGAAGACCCAGTGTGACTGTGTGTGTATCTCTCTCTCTCATATCCTTGAGCCTACACAACTCTAAATGACTTAGTTTTTACATAACCTGACTGTTTCTTAATGTTGGTTATTTTAAGCCTGCTGACATAACAGTCATTTTTAGCTCTTGGTCTGAAGTCAGTTTTCTGGACTTTTATAATGTGATCTACCAGGACCACTTTGCCTTCTGTCTATCCTTCTTTCTTTCTTTCTTTCTTGTGTTTCTTTAAGGATGTTTACAAAGCAATCTCTCTCTCTGTATCTTTCCAGATTATGCCTGGCCATTGCCCAGCGCCCTCTGTCCTATTTGGATATATCTGGATGTGCTTTTCTCCACTGCTTCCATCATGCACCTGTGTGCCATTTCCCTCGACCGCTACGTGGCCATACGCAATCCGATTGAGCACAGTCGGTTCAACTCCCGCACCAAGGCCATGCTGAAGATCGCTGCAGTTTGGACCATTTCAATAGGTCAGAGAAACATTGATATGATTGATATCATGTACAAAAACAAGCATGTAGATGACTGGAATGGTGAAGCAATCCCAAATAACCAGCAGAGCAGCAGCCTGAAAAACCTGCAGGAGAAAGGACAAACACAACATTATTTTCCAATGACAGTAGAGGTCTTTAGATTGAACAGTTGTACCATTTGTACCCACTGAAGTCAATGTCAGTCTACTGCAATTTATTTACTGAATTTATTACTGGAATGTGTTCATATCTCACAGGACCCCTCAGAATGCCAGATTATGTTGTGAGTGTTTTTCAAGGCTCCAGCTGGGTCTAAGAGGCCCCTCAGATTAGCAACAATGAAAATGATTTGAAATAACAAATGTATAAACAAGCACCAGTTTGGTGATTGTGGTGATTTTCTCCTTCACCCAGAGCAGCTCCTCTAAATTCAGTGTAGCTTGGATTAATTGAATGTTTGTGGTCTGGTAATCACACATTTGTAGTGAAGATCACCACCTACTGTTCAATAACGTAAAGCACAGTCTGTTATTGTGTGTGGAATGCTAAAGGACTGGCATGCTACTGCAATAGCACCCTCTAGAGTCTAGTGACTCTTATGTAGAGTGACAATGACTGATCTGTTCCAACAGCAGAGTTAAAGGATTGTCTGGATTGATTGAACTGGCAGTTGTGTTTGAAGGTTTAATGATTTTAGTAGACTTATAGAAAAGATAAACTCTTCTCACCCTGCTTTTCTTTGAAATGAATGCAAACCTACACACTCTCTTGGACACCGTGTCTCTCTTTCTCTCACCCACACAGGCTTTCCCTTCCTTTATTTTTTCCATCTCAGAGTGTGGTGCAGTGTTATTTTAGTATTATTTATATACTAGTATAGTTTTTATTAATATTTTGAATTAGCTTTTATAAGTAATTTTTATTTATTAATTTAGTTGCCAAGGCATTCTCATTTGAGTTTTTCATTAGATGTTTTATTTAATTTCAGCTTTTTTTCAGCTAACAAAAAAATTATTTTTAATAGTTTTAGTTAACAATAACAACACTATTCTATCTATCCTCCTTTTGTGTTTCGCTTTGTCTCCTGTTCATCTCTTTTCTCTGCAGAAGGTTCTTGTCTCATCTGCTAATATTACTTAGTCTTAGTAATGAGTGCAGATGACAGAGTTCACACATCCAACCTCTCTCTTGTTTGAACGTGAGCCCAATGTTTATTTGATTTTTATCTGGATCCAAAACTGCATTAAGGTTCTATCTGCCTTGACAGTCTGATTCATCTGCTCTAATTAAATAAAAGATTCTCTCTCTCTCAAACATCAGGAATACTGATCTAGCCAAATAAGAGAGAGGATTTGTCTCAGAAATAGATTTCTGAGTGTGATTCGCTGAGCCCGTTGTTAGTCAGACTGTTTTTGTTGTTGTTTTTTTGTTTTTGTTTTTTGTTTTGTTTATGTATATTTGTTTAATATTCTCTCTCTGTCCCAACTCCAGGTATCTCAATGCCTATCCCAGTGATCGGACTGCGTAACAGAGAAAAGGTCTTAATAGATGGCAACTGTGCTCTGAACGAGGAACGTTTCATACTTGTTGGCTCTTTTGTTGCCTTCTTCATTCCTCTGGTCATCATGGTGGTCACTTATTGTCTCACCGTCCAAGCACTTCAGCGTCAGGCCACAGTCTTCCTCTACGAGGGCAAAGCCTCTTCTCAGCAGCCATTGCAGCCTCTAGCTCCACCTACTTCCCAGTTGGCCCCGCCGTCGGCTCCATCACGTCGTAGCAGTCTGAACTGTCTACGGCTCAGCAACAGCGATGGAAACACGCTCAGTCTGACCGTGCCCCCAGACACCATCTCAATAATCCCAAGTTCAGAAGTGCCATCTCAAATGAATTCGCCCGCTGGACGGGACCCGGGTGGAGCCCACGGGCGGCGGGGCATGATGCAGGCCATTAAGAACGAGCGGCGAGCATCCAAAGTGTTGGGTGTAGTGTTCTTCCTCTTCCTTTTCATGTGGTGTCCCTTTTTCATTACTAACGTTCTGTATGTCCTCTGCCGTGGAGCCTGTGATGAGCCTCTGCTCACAGAACTGCTCAATGTGTTCGTTTGGGTGGGCTACATCTCATCAGGGGTCAACCCTTTAGTGTACACTTTGTTTAACAAGACCTACCGAAGGGCATTTTCAAGCTACTTGCACTGCCAGTATGGACGGGTAGGACTTAAACCCATCGCTATACACGCTCCTTGTCCATCCCATGCTGTGGTCACACCCATCCTGATCTGCGAAAAAGTTTCCATTGACCGGAACAGTAACTGCCGCAATGGGGATGGAAATGGAATCCGAAATCTGGAGCTCCATGACATGGACACTGACCCCGGACTGGAGCTGAAACCGGGAATATCAGAGCTCTCCATCAGCAGCGGTCACAGTCACACAGAACACACCAGCAGTGTCTGAAAAATATCTTTTAGTTTGACGTGGAAAACAGGACAGGGTGTGACCGAGCTCCAAGTGATGTTTAGATCTTGAGGAGATGTCACACAAGAACTCGTAACTCTCATCGACTCAGCTGTATCACAGCATAGAATGTATGCTGAGTTAGCTACAGAAACAATCTGACCAAGATTGGAAAAGGGAGATAACGTGTGTGTGTGTGTGTGTGTGTGTGTGTGTGAGTGACAGAGAGAGAGAGAGAGAGAGAGAGAGAGTTTGTGTTAACAGGTTCAGATGTTTGAATGCCATTAAGTACTGCATGAGCACCCAGTCTCTTACTAAAGCAGCATTGGCCATTACAAGACAGCAGTTCATGCAAGATAGAGTCATAGCATCCTCTTGTGGTCAGTTGAAAAATTACAAAAAGACCTAGTGTGAATCCAAAAAAGTTACTGTCATCCAAGCTATGCTGTCTAAATACACTTGCAAGTCAGATCATTGTTTGTGTAACTTGTAAACACCTCCAGTATGATATGCTGAATCCTTTGAGTGGCAGTAAAACGATAATACAGTTGGGGGTCACATCTTATTTCCTGGCCTAACAATGCAGAGGAAATGACTGCAAACCACTTCTCACAGTGACCTAGAAAGCCAGACCTAACAGAAAAATGGGGTGAAAGTCATATGCCAAATTTACACTGTAAAGGTGGCACAGAAGCGCTTCTGAAGTGGCAATTAGGTGTCTTTACACAGACTGTTTAATGCTGCTCAGAGGTGCAATAAATGCATTTACACAGCAATTTTAATTAGTATACATTTATACTAGGGGTTAAGGTGGGTCAGAGCAGGCATAATTTAGCCTGACTTTTATTCAGCATTATGTCGTTAGACAGAATTTTGAGCAGGCACTGAGCAGCCTTAAATCAGTTGTGGAAAGATGCCTGTACTTAACATAAAGCTTTAATCAAAAATTTCAGTTTGCATCTTTAATGCTAAAATTTAATGCAGTTTGAGCTTTAGTCTAGTCCAAACTGCTTCTCAAGGATTTTTTCAAAAGATAGTGAAGTAATTAGCCTCCAGCTCTGGGAAACACGATCTCCTATGAATGTAAGGTTAGTTGTGAGCTGCTTCATCAGGTGGTCATGACTGAATGAGAGAAGAAGCAAAATTGCACAACAGACAAGAGTACTAAAACAATTTACTTATTATGGACGGACTGTCATGTTGGTCAGTAAGACCAAAAATGCTCATTTGAGGATGTCTATGAATAATGTATAAAGCTGTAAATTCTTGCTGTTTTCCTGTGTAGAACCTTAGAATTTCTTCTGTATCACCTGCCCTTGTTCAAACTCTCCTTTTTATACCATAGCCTGTGAAAGGTTTACCAGATCCTCTTTTTTTGTTTGTTTGTTTGTTATAAAAACCCCATCATCCTCACAATGTTATCATTTTGTGAAGCTGCTATTTATTTAATAAAAGACAATTATCATTCATTCTGCAGTACACCTTGCTGTGGTGGTCACTGTGTTTGTAAAGTTTTGTAAATTGAAGCATATCTTGAAGAGTTTGGGTACATCTACCTACAATGGAATCAAATTGTTTCCAGGACCATGGACAGCACCAGATTCATCAGTGGGCGGGAAATCTTTACATCTTAAACACAATCAGATATTTTAAAATCGTTTTGTGGAAATTACATCTATAAGCCATCTGTTTAGGTATTTTACCTCAGACTAGAACAAATAATTCATCATATAAATACAATTTTTAAGCACTATGGAATAAATATGTCAGTAAATTATAAAATATTAATAGCTCTTTTGCAAACTCTCAAAATGAGTTTGGTGGTGTAAACTGCTGACAATAATACAGGAGCTAAAATTAAAAGCCACATGATGAGGTTGAGGAATTTAATCAATACTGTACTTAAAATACAAGCATTGCCTTGTTAAATATGTTTATATATTTGTTTATATATTTATATATGTAAATTTTTACTTCTAAAAAAAAACATTTAACAGAAAATGTACGTCTACTGAAATATATATTTATTGATTGGTAAGGTAACTTCCAGTTAACCAAGAAACGTGTTTTTACTTGAATTTTACATTTCTGTCAAAATGAAAATTTTATTAAAATTAAATTATACATTGCATTTTTATGCATCACGGTCAACAATGCTGCCATCTACTGATAGAAATACGAATGTACGAATAAGAAACTAATTATGCATAGCCTACCTACTCTGCGCTCTAATTTTCAAAATTTGAATTTGCACAGTAATTTACAAAAATCTATTCCTAACATCCTCGCAGTGGGGACATTTCTGTTTAGAAAAGCTAATACATTTGTCTTTACCTGTTTATGCTTACATTGGTTTCAACCGTAACACTGGAATTTATCAGACGACAGTACATAATGGAACTAGTCTACCTAATATAGTCTATTATTGGACCGTTCTGATTGACATTTTTGCAAAGATGCTAATTTGCAAAGTGCTAATTTCTTCTTCCTCTGCTGCTCCAGTCGGTGGGAGGTGGTCAAGACTTCAGTCTGCGCATGCGCGCAGGGCAGCGTTTATCTTGCTCTAGCAGAAGACTCGACGCTGTCAAGGAAACGCGCACGCTGGGCGCATCGTTCCGAGATTTACAAACAACTGAACCTGTCTCGCGTACCGTTATTCACATCAGCCGTTGCAGACAATAACCGTTGAGCGATGCATGCGATGTAACAATACAGAGTGAGAGAAACACACGGACCGAAATCAGAGAGACGCCGCTCCAGTGTTTGATATATACAGGTAAACGGTCTTTTAATCGGTTTTGCATCTCTCATGGGCTTGGACAAAGCTGAGCTGCTAACGCTAACATCGCGCGCAAGTGCTCTGTTTTGATCCCATAAAAAGGCTGTGATGTGTTTGTTATGCGTGTTATGGCTGTGATGGGGATTAATGTGGTACCGTGAAATATTCGTAACATGGGGTGTGCATTTTATTATTATTTGCTTTGGCGAGAAATCATGTGGTACGAACAAATAAAATGTCGAGTCAGTTGAGGCTGGTGACTTTATTAGGAACTGCGACATAATACATCCATATTTGTAAGTTTACATAATTTATCATAGGTCGGTCTAGTATGCCTAGGGCTTGAGGTCTCCAGTATGTATGTGTGTATATATATATATAAATATTATAAACATAAGTATTGGGTAATCTTCATGTTGTTTGTTTGTATTCTGTCCACCAAAGTCTGTCCATCTTTTCAAATATTTATTCTCTCAATCTCAATTTTGACTAAAAGTAAATGTTAGACCCTGCACCTTGAGCTCTTTACCAACATTTGTAGCCTATGTATGTTTAACAACATTATATGCCAAGCGGCTTTCTTATGAGGCTAAATATTTGGTTGGTGTCATTTCTGAATAAAAATCTCAAAAATAATTTTACATTTTTATATACATTTTAAAACCGTTATGTTCATGTCAAAACATCTCCAGGTCCCAAAAAATGCCTCAGACCCCAGAGTGTTAATAATGTCAGTTTTATCATGTTAGCCAGAGTAAATGTTTGGTGTCCACTTTCCAGCTTGCTTACCAACTTTGAAACGTCCCATTTGATTGTGACGGTATCAGTTCTTTGATGTCGCTAACCATGAGCCGGGATGGATCTGTTTACTTGAACTTTAGCATTGATGTCAGTTCTGTTAATATACTGTATGGACATGTTCACAAGTCTTTAACGTAGAGTCCAAGTCAAGTCTCAACTAAAGTCTCAGTTAGCGTACTGTCTGTATTTGTACAGCAGGCCACCTCTCCCCTTTGTTGTGTTTGTGTGCAAATGTCTTTGTGTGCAATGCCTGTGCAGAAGTGCTGTTTGCTGCTATTTTGCCTTTGCCTTTTGTTATCCTACACCAAAAAAAAAGAAAAAAAAAGAAAATGCAAGCATGGCCTGTCTATTGAGCCTATCGAAAGGGGCTTTCCAGGTCACACTACATATCAGGATACTAGACAGCTGGACTAAACCAGGGCCTCTCTTATTTTCTCTTTTTTATTCACTTTAGGTGTCGACATGAGTAGGTGCTTCTTTGAGTCATTTGGTTCCGGTTTTGTCAACAAACCCAATAACATACACACACACACACACACACACACAGTCTGTTTTACCAGCATGCTTACTCAGCAATATCAGGCAGCAATAGGGCATGATCAATGATGCGTTGTCGCAGTTACTTTACATGGGTGTCACGGTGGTCATCATCGATGTAGTGAATCAATCCACTGCTATACAGTGTCATCAATCTCAGACTGGTGTGTCTGGATGTAGGCTTGCTGTGGTAGTCTGTGTTACACGGTGTTCAGCCACAGACCGATTACATTACTTGCCCACTGTGGAACCACTGTCATTTTGATTTTTTTATAGAAATAAAAACCAATTAGTTCAGTTGGACAACGGATGCTACAATTAGGCTATAAACTGAAAGCGTCTGCTCTACTCTATACAGCATGAGCTGCAGAGTCGCAGCACAGTGCAGCAGGAGTCACATTTCATAGCTGTAGGTCGGAGTAATTTGTGTGCCAAAAGGAGGCGTGCCGAAAGGTGAATTGCTACAACAATGATAAAGACCTTTCTCCACATCCCTACCTTTCGGCACGCCCATTACTTTAACCCGCAGACACCCACTGTTGGAGACATGACTGACAAGATGATGATGGAGAATTTGGTGCGCAACATCCCATCATGGACAAATATCTTATCTTGTAAAATGTGCGGTCAGTACCGGCGCTCCCTATACACAGAGTATGTGTAATTGCGAATTTGAACACGAAAGTGCAAGTAAAAGACCAAGCGTGCATTCAAAAGCGATTTCAATACCCCGTATATTGATAGCAGTTCCCTGATGTAGGGGTGGGCGATATGAGCTAAAATTCATATCACGATATTTTCCACTGTCCAGACGATATCGATATTATATCGCGATATGAAAATTGGAATCACATTTTAGTAGACCTTATGTATCTTAGGGATGGGAAATGGAATCTTTAGGCACCTCACGATCCGATTCCGATTCTAGGAGTCGCAATCCGATTCCAAAAGGATTCTTGATACTTTTTTTTTTTTTTATTATTATTATTAATTTTTTTTTTTTTTTTTTTTTTTAATTACATATGGAATTATAAGTAGCCTACTTTTTAAATAATTACAAGTTAAAAATACATTAATACAACTGTATGTTAAGTATTTTATATAGGGATATATATAAGCAAGTGAGTCGCCTAGTAAATAAAAGAGGAACAACGAAACAGTACAAGCAATAAACAAAGAGTTCAGAGAATTCAGAACATTTTCCATTCAAGAGCTGTGAGTGATTTTTTTTTTTTTTTTTTACTTTCTTTGATTTATGGTTGTTTGATTATTACTGATGACATACTGTAGCGGGAGATCTAATAAGCTGCATCCAGACTAATGCACAGATCTCTTTTGAAATCTAAGAAGTTTCTGTCCAGTCTGTTTAATACTTTAAGACATAACTGACTGTGTTTATATTAATTTTGTGTCATAAAAGCATTTTGAGAAGTACATTTAAGCACTAGTCGCACACAGCCGCACGCGTCAGTACTCCTCACAAAGCACGCAGCATCATCGCGCATCTGCGGTTAAAAACTAAGCTCAGAATCGTTGGATCTATGCATCAATTTTTTTTTCTCACACCCCTATTGTCTATATGCACGCTTGTTTGTTGCTGTTGTGTTTTTGAGTAGGCGGTTTGTGCTCTATTAATTTGGACTGTTACAATGCTCTCTCTGTGTTTGATTACTAATGCCTGTGTAGTGACTCGTGAGGCGTTGGACATGGTAGCGGACAAAAAGTTAAATGTTCAGCCTGCAAAATTAGAATTCATGAATATTTAATGGTATCCACGGTATAGCAAAATCTATATCATGGGACAACATAATACCGGTAGTCACTTTCATACCGATATAGCGCCCACCCCTACCCTGATGCCCGCAAATTATAGGCCTACAGAGTACACATGATCACAAATTCAAACGCAAAAGTGAAAAGCGAGCGAATGGCCGATTAGTCGTCCAGCATCCAAGTACTTGGCTATCGAAAACACAAAATTTATTTTAAAAATTAACTGTCAGCATGCTAACCACTTTTGTAACAAAGCTGTTACAAAATGCTGTCTTCAGCAATACATTTCAAGACAGTTGTTGTCTGATGTCAAATTGCATGCTGTGAACAATGTTCCTGTGTTTATGCATCTTATGTGTTTTTTTTTGTTGTTTTTTTTTTCTATTATAAATTATATTATATCTATTATATTGGAATGAAAAATTACGAGGTCCCAAAAAAAATGAAAAACTCGTGCATGGATGAACTGTTCACAACAACATGAACAATTTAAAAAAAAAAAAAATAGATGAAATTGCATTAATTTTCATTTCATTTTGACTTTAAATTTTTGTTTGACTATTAAACTGAAGTAATCATTCTTTTGAGTCTTCTTCGGGCTGAACGTTTCGCCCATCTCCATTCCGCCCACAGCCATATTTCACTCTCCAGTTAGCCTACCGCCTTTTCTCCAAACACCCCAGTTTCTTTTTTCTGTTAGCCTGCCCCATTTACACAGATGAAGGCCCCATCCATATCCTAATGAATCTACTGGAACTTCAGACAAAGCAGGTCTCAAATCATAGCACTACACTCAAAGCACTTGCTCCAGGGAGTGACCCCTTTTGCTCCAGGCCTTATTCAGCCAGGGGTTCGTGCATGGGGTATCCAGCTAGGTCACATGGTGTCCTGGCTGATTTGTTCCGATTGTGCTGAATGCAGCACATTTAATTGTGTGTGACGGAGTGAGAAGAGTTCATGGGGGAGAGACCGAGAGAGAGCACGTTGCTAACCCTTAAGCCCATCCCAGTTCAACACATGTACTCTTATTTATTGCTAAAGTTTGGGCTTTAGGGACCCATATCTAACATTTCATCTAACATTACAGCTGTATATTGTAATTCGCAACATCAATGAATCTTCTTGATTTGCAAAAGGCATATCTGATGCCTTCAAAATCAGATCCACAAGAGCTGGTATACATGATGAGGACAGAGCTTTTGATTCATTGATATGTAGTCTGTCTGGAGCAAGATTATATCATTAACTAAATCTATTAAAACATTTTAATTTGTTTGTTAATTGAAATAAAATATAAATATTAGATGAAACCTTAAACTAAATAAATTAGAAATGTTGCTTGTCAACTAACTGAAATAAGTGTAAGTTTAAGCACTTCAGTTATTAACTGGAAATACTTAAGTTACTTAAAATGAAACTAAAACAAAAAAGTGAATTCAACATAAATCCTAAATAAATAAAATAAAAATAATACTAGTCTAAAGTCATTGACCATGAGGGGGATAATGTACAGTTTGCTCTCTTTCTGTCTGTCTAACTATCTTGTCTGTCGGAGTGTTTGGCTTCTGCTCTTCTCTCTTTTTTTGATCAAGCAACAATCAGAGGGCATGAAAAGAAACCATGGCAACACTTCCTCTCAGTCTGCAGTAATGACACTCTTGTTCTGTGTTCCGAACAGCTCTGAATATTTTGGACGAGGGAACAAAATGTGATCGTATTTCCTTACAGGTTTTTTTTTTTTTTTTTTTTTTTTTTTTGGTTAAGGGTTGATTAGCATGGCTCCCTGAGAGCCCACAGATTTGATCCTGACATTAAAGAGGTGAAGGGAAGCCAGTGGAAAATGGGGGCGGGGGGATCAGGGCCTCTGGAATCTGAGCAGCACAAACACACATCTGCTGATCAGATAGACCTGCAAATGCAGCTCTGCTGTTTGTGCTCTTCTTGATTTGATAGTTAAAACATCATTTCCTCCTGAAAAAATGTTGCTGGGAGAAGAGAAAGGAAATAAGCAGAGATGAGTCTGATGTTGGAGGATATTTGTCAGTTTTAAGTGTATGGTCACAAAGTAAAAGATATCAGATATAACTGATATTTTTGATCTTTATACAGTAGTGAAATACAGTAATGTTTGCTTGTCAGTGTCTCAAACATTCAAAATTTGAAATTTTTAAAAGGGTAAATGTAAACAATGTTTTGAGGTATAAAATATTTTAGGTTTCTGAAAGCAAGTCAGTGATAATTATTAAAGGGTTAGTTCACCCAAAAATGAAAATTCTGTCATTAATTACTCACCCTCATGTTGTTCCAAACCCATAAGACCTTCGTTCATCTTCAGAACACAAATTAAGATATTTTTGATGAAATCTGAGAGCTCTCTGACTCCTCCATAGACAGCAATGTAATTACCACTGTCAAGGCCCAGAAAGGTAGTAAAGACATCATTAAAATAGTCCACATGACTACAGCAGTTCAACCTTAATTTTATGAAGCGATGGGAATACTTTTGGTATTGTGGGCAAAAACAGAACAAAAATAACGACTTTATTCAACAGTCTCTTCTCTTCTCTGTCAGTCTCCTACGCTGTTGACATAGTAAGCACAGTGCAGCGCTTCCGTGTTTGCGTTCGAACGCCGGCTCAGTATTGGCTGACGCTGTTCACGTGAGCAGCATGACAACTGCGTAGGAGACTGACAGGGAAGAGAAGAGATCTTGAGGGTGAGTAATTAATGACAGAATGTTCATTTTTGGGTGAACTAACCCTTTAAAGTCCCTGTAAAGTAAATTCTGAGAATTGTTTGTAAACACATTATAAATGTTACAAATGTATTGCTGAAACACATTACAAAGAACTGTGAACTATGTAGTACTGAATTGTGGAGTTAGACCGTTAAACAGTTTTTCACCAATTCTGTGTTCAGGATTTTTTGGGCAGGGCTAAAACGGTGGCTCGATTACACACTGGAGCCACCAAGCATGGCCCCGCCCCTAACACTACAGTGGCTCGCCCGCTCAATCGCGAGTTATTGTCATTACCGTTAGTTACTACAGCCTACATTTTGCTAGCTATGCCTTCATCACACAAATGCATATTACCTGGTTGCGATAATATACAAAACAGCTCAGTCCCCTTACTTAAATTTCCTAAAAACGATGATATGAAGAAAAGGTGGATTCATTTTGTGAAGAGCCAACTTGATGGAGAGCTGACAATCACCACCAACACCCGCCTCTGCAGTGATAATTTAACAACGGATAGTTTTACAAACTTTCATCAGAGACAGCTGGGATTCACTGATAATCCACTGTTATTGATAAATGGGGCTGAACCGACTATCTCCTGCCTCGGCATTCATCATCCCGGCCTTCATCCTCCGATCTCGCGGTGCCGACATATGGTGCACCGTCAGCAGTACGTGCCCACCAATGAGTGTAAGTTGCCTTGTGTGCTTGTTATAATTAGTAGGTAGTCCACAGTAACTCTATTAAATTTTGCAACCCTCTAATGTGATTCTTTTGTTTATATGCATCAGTATGTTTGACTCATTAGACTAGTAAGTTAAGAGAGACGGCAGCTCTCGCAAGTAGACGTGGTTTCAACGCAGACAGCGGACACGCCCCCAGTGTTTGAGAGCAGAGAATACTACTTTTTTTTTTTTTTTTCCAAGATTTTCATAACTTATTTCATTTACTTGGCTTTTTTTTTTTTTCTTTTTTTTTTTCAAATTTGGCTGAGTGGTTAATAACACATTTTTTTTTTTTTTTTTTTGTGGTGTGACAAACTCAGAACACATATTTTAATATTGATTTACAGGGACTTTAAGGTTTGTAGATAATTGTCAGTAGGTATAGTCATCGCTGTACATTTGCTATAAAAATCTGCCTATATGCTTTATGGTTCAAAGGTTTGAGAAATTAGTGCTTTTATTCTGCAAAGATACATTAGCGTTGTCAAAAATATAGATTTTTTTGATATGTATCGATATTGAAATATCTGAAACAGTTCCAATACTCATTTTCCACAGTATTGATACACCAATATCAGCTGGGCATTCTCGCTCTCTTCTATTTTTTTCTGACAGAGTTGACATACTTGCCTTCTCACTCGTTTCATTCGCTCTGGGTGAATAGTGTTGTTGTTACAGGGCCTGAATTTCAGCACGGGATTGCGGGTATTGCAAGTACCAAATTGAGTTCTTTTATTCACCTAAAAAAACAGTTATGTCTAGGGCAGGGTATTAGAGGTGAATGTTTATTTCGCACTGTTACTAGTAAAGCACAAGAGATGATCCGGTTCACGTGCGCTTTGCTTGATTTTGATTGGTGCCAATTTTTGGAGGATTTAAAGGATGTTCACTTTAGAATTTAAAATTTACTGATAACTTACTCACTCCCATGTCATCCAAGATGTTTATGTCTTTCTTTCTTCAGTTGAAAAGAAATTAAGGTTTTTGAGGAAAACATTCCAGGATTTTTCTCCAAATAGTGGACTTCAACAGGGATCAATGAGATGAAGGTCCAAATTGCAGTTTCAGTGCAGCTTCAAAGGGCTCTGCATGATCCCAGCTGAGGAATAAGGTTCTTATCTAGCAAAACGATCGGTCATTTTCTAAAAAAAAAAAAAAATGCTCGTCTTGTGCCGCTCTGCGATGTGCCATGCATTATGCAATCACGTTTGAAAGGTCACGTGTGATGTAGGCAGAAGTACCGCACAAGTGTTTACAAAGCGAACGTGCAAAAACTAAGACAAACGGCCTTTACAAAAAAAGGTAGAACAATGATGTCGGACGATTTTGAAGTTGGAGGAGAAAATGAGTTTTTCGCCCTACCACGGTCTGCCTACGTCACGCGTGACCTTTCCAACGTGATTATGTAATGCGTGGCGCATCGCAGAGCAGTGCAAGACAAGCGTTTGTGGTCAAAAAGTAAGTTGTTTTAGAAAATCACCTATGGTTTCGCTATAAATAAGACCCTTATTCCTCGTCTGGGATCTTGTAGAGCCTTTTGAAGCTGCATTGAAACTGCAATTTGAACCTTCAACCCGCTGGTCTCCATTGAAGTCCACTATATGGAGAAAAATCATGGAATGTTTTCCTCAAAAACCATAATTTCTTTTCGACTGAAGAAAGAAAGACATAAACATCTTGGATGACATGGGGGTGAGTAAATTATCAGGAAATTTTAATTCTGAAGTGAACTAATACTTTAAAATCGAGAAATCAATGGGTTTTTTGGGGGGGGTTTTTAACCTAGCCCTAGTTATGCATTAAGTGAATGTAAACAGTTGAGAAAGAAAGCGCATGTGTAACAGTTATTAGATCCGTGCATTCAGTGACAGCAGTCTAATAAACATGCTGCAGTCTGTCATTAATGTTAATCAAAGAACAAAAGAAAAAGATAAAAATCACTCACTGCTCTTGACTGAATAACTTTTTGTAACTTTAATTGTAAGGATTAATCTGTATTGAATTTTTACAATGAAGACTATCCAGTGTTATTTTACATTAAATTACTTAAATTAATTCTGTAGTATTTCTTACCTGAATACTACTGTTAGACCTACCTGAAAAATCTTAAAGCACTGTTCATTTCAGTTGTATCTTTATTCTATTGTATTTATTTGCACATCATTTGTAACTAGTTTATTTATTTATATTTTATTACTGACTGTTTAATTGTCTTATGTAAATTGAATTCAGTTTGAAATCAAGCTTCCTTGTGCTGTGTGTAAGCTATTGCAGCAAAATTACCCCATTGTAAAAACGCAAATACATTGAGTGAGCAAACATTTATGCGAGATGATTGTAATTCTGTCAGTGTTTATATGTGAATAAAACCTAAGTTAAAATCTAAGCACCATATCAAGCGATCATGGCTCTTCGTAAGATTTGGATTAAACTGCTTGATACATATGGATTACTGTCACAACGTCTCATAATTTTTGAAGCTTGAAAATATTGATTGCATAGAATTTCAATGGATAGGCAAATGATTATGAGATATTAAAATATCTACATGGCAGTTTATATGGCAGTTTTTCCCCATGATGGTATCGAATATTGATATTTTTCAAGGTATCGTATTAAAGTTAGAATTTACAGTACTGTGACATTTAATTGTTCAAAAGTCACAGTAAAGTCATTTATGATGTTACAAAATATTTCTTTCAAATATTCTATTCATAAAGTAATCCCGAAAAAATATATCTTTGTTTCCGCAAAAATATTAAGCATTGCAACTGTTTTAAATTGATAATATGAATGTTTCTTGATCACCTAGCATATTATAATGACTTCTGAAGGATCATGTGACACTGAAGACTGGTGTAATGGCTGCTGAATATTCACCTTTGTTTAAAGTTATAATAATTTATATAATAATAGTTTTTCTAATCCAATAAATGCAGGCGCAGATGGATTGCATTAGATTGGAATCTATTAAGAGAATGAACTTCAGTGTTTGTGACTAATGATATAGTGTGTGTGATATTTTGCAAGCAGTCCACAGGCACTTGGCTCACAGTGAGAGATGAGTGTTTGATAGCATTACATTGACTTTTAAACACATGCCTGTAGAGAGGGAGAGCTGGGCCTTTAATTCCATTATAAATGCTGTCTGTTTCACACAGAACAGATGCTCATGCACACACACAAACTTATTAAATGACAACATGCATCCACAAAAGCGGGTAGTTCTGTCTTTAATATCATGCAAACAGAGACTACACACTCACAGACTCGGACTCCTGCTGCTGTACTATAACTGCTCCTAATCAGATGATTGTGAATGAGTGTTTAACTTTGGTTAATGAGGTGAACCTCATATGCTCATTGCTCTTAATATTCATATCACATATTACATATTACTGCTTTACATCCCCCTACACACATAACAGCAACTCAGGAATTCACTCTGCTGCTCTCCCTGGGGTCCCTGACCCCCTCCTGTCAGAAAGAGATGGGGAAATTCAGACATGCTTGGGTACAATCATTACGAAAGTGGGTGGGGCTCTTCTGCATTTCTGACATCTTGTTGAGATGTATAGAAGGGATTCTCTCTGCACCATTTTCACTCTTCTCCCTCTCTCATTCTGTCTCTCTAATTCAATCCTTTCTCAGAAGCCATTTCAGTGTTGTTTCCATGGCAACATCACCAAGGCCCCTCCTGGCAAGGTGGCACACTTTTTGGTTCTCTCTTTCTATCATTTATTGCTTTTCTTTCTCTCTGTGTGTGCTTTCTATAATTCTCATCATTCTCACCATCACGTTTCGACAGTTTGTGTCTAAGTCAGTTGTTTTTTAATATTATGATGATATACTATTGGCAACTAGCTGAAATAAAATAAGTTTACCTTTTTTATATTTTATTTCAAGTAACAAATTTTTTTTTTATGGTTTTGGTTTTAGTTAATATATAAAAACCCTGAATGACATGCAAAGAGAAGATAGTGAGAGAGTGGGAACAGTCTGACTCTGTAGTTTTATTTTTTCTGAATTGAAAGTTTCTCACTATTGCACTTAACCAGGCACAACACAACAAAATGTCATTTGATAAATTCTTTCTTCCATTTTAAACAAGTTTCTTTTTTTTCTTAACGAGTTGCAACGACTAAAAAAAGTATCGCTTGGTTTCAGTTTTTGCAGGATTGAGCCAGGTAGTTCTACCCACAGTGAAATATTTTTTGTCCAAAATCCACTTAATTGTATTTTACTAAACATTAGACATGTTCTGATTGGCTGAGATTGTGTTAAGTTGTGCAGCAATTTCAATTGAAACTTGACACATCATGGCAGGTTAGGTTGTGTTGATGTTGGTATCAGTGACTGTGTTTAAAATCTTAGAGATCTGCCTATCTAAACAGCATTGTTGTGAATCATGGATGTGTTGTGAGTCAGCAGCAAACAAAAACTGTTTTGGTAGGTAACATTCCTGTAGCTCAACTGCTAGAGCAGGGCACTAGCAATGCCAAGGTCATGGATTTGATTCCCAGGGACATACTGATAAAATGTGTCTGCTGAATGCATGAATGTAAATGTAGATAGGGAGCTCACAAGGTTTTTAGAGACAGCCATGATGAACTGTTCTGCTTCTGAGTATTTTGCAGTCTGATGTGTCCTTTCATTCCTCTAAAACATATAGACACATAGATTTACATACAATACATACAATTTTTTTCAATTTCAAATTAGCTTTATTAGCATGACTGTGTGTAACAATGTTGCCAAAGAATTAACATATTATATATAAATGGAAAAACAAACCAAAAACGTGTATAGATCATGTCATATGTAAATAAATTAAATAAATATTAAAAATATATATATATTAAATAAATAAAATCCATCTAAATAGATGAATAAATAAAGCGGGACTCTATAGAGAGTTAACGTGTCTAAAATTGAATGGCTAACACATTTTGCAGCTGTGCTGTCATCTCGAAGTATGAAGAACATTTTCTTAGTATCATAAGTTCAATGAATGATGGAATTAATGAATTCAAATCTGGGGAGAAATGTTTCTTTTACATTGTGATATTTAGGACAGATGAGTAGAAAATGTATCTCATCCTCTATTACTATTTGCTGTAGATCACAGTGTCTACAGATCATCTGCTTTCTCTATCTGTCCATGTTTGTTTACATCTTCCTCTCTCTATTTCTAAATCATGGTCACTTAATCTGTATTTGGAGAGGATTTGTCTTTCTTTAAATCGTTTAATTAATAGATAATTTGCCAATTTAGTGGTTCTATTTAGGGTTGAGTAACATTGGAGTTTATTTTGGAGGTTAAAATGTGTTTTTAGTTATTCATCATTATCTCTCTCTCTCTCTCTCTCTCTCTCTCTCTCTCTCTCTCTCTCTCTCTCTCTCTCTCTCTCTCTCTCTCTCTCCATTAACCCATCCTTTTATTACTTACACTTCACACAGTCCTGCTGAGCGCTCGAGGGAGTGAGGATTACAGCCCTGTGTCTCTATGGTCTCACTCATCTCTACTGCTTTATTCATGAGCAGACTCAGAGAAGACAGACTGAAAGAGAGTGTGAATATTTCAGTGCAGTGTTATCTGTTATTGAACTGGTGTGTAATTGTTATGATGGTGTGTGTGTATAAAAGAGATCAGGGCAGCAATTGATGATCAGCCAAGCAAAATTCTCCATTATTTTTACATTTTAAAAAAATGACAAATTCCTTCCATTGACATAAATTATACTGGTCTACTGTGTTTCTCTAATTAATAAACATTACCACAGTAAGGGATGCTAATAGGGATTAAAGGTGAAGAATAGGGGAGAAAATACAATTTAATGTGTCCCTGTGGAGATAGACTAGAAGTGAGGATATGGGAAGAGAAACAAGAGATTTCAGGTGTATTCCAGTGGAATAATTCATGGGGCGTTCATTAATTTGGATGACCAGATCACTATACTGCAGTGTCTGCTTCACATTGTAAGAGCAGAATCAAATGGGGGAAAAAAAGAACTTAACCTCTGTGATTGGTAAGACTAAAAGAGCTCTTGATGTTGGCCACGTACAAACTATAAAGTTTCAGGAGGGACAACCTCATTTAAATACAGGAGTGAATCCTCATAAATTATTGTTCCATGTGTATACAGAACATGACTCGCTCCCGAAATTGCAATGATTGACAGCATGGTAATGGTAACCATAGCAAAGTTATGTTTTGTTTCTGTTTGTAAGGCTGCTTCTCAGAGCGTGCTTTTGATGTGTTGCCATGTCCACTTATTATAACTGTTTTTGTGCTTGTTGTTTGGGTTTGGTTCATAAAATAATCAAGTTTATGGTGATTTTAAAGTGGGCAGGTGTGATATTTTGGTCTTGTTTTCAATATAAAACATTTGGATTTCTCTCGGTTTGTTATGGGCTTGTTCTTGCTTTTTCTAGCAAGATCTGGTAACACAAATGAGTCAAAGCTCAAACTACTTTCCCTGTGGTTTTCTTGCACCACGCACATACAGACGAGAGACACATCTCTAATGCACGTTTAAATACGTCAATAACAACTAGTTAAGTTCGGTTCCGTACACACTGCGTATAATTTCTGTAAATATGGTTGTCACTACCTGCATTTTTCAGTTTATACGGTTGTAGAATGTGGTTGTCACCAGTGTTGAGGAAAGTTAAAAGTAATCTATTACAATATTGCATTACTCCCTAATAAAACTTTTTACTTTTAACTTTTTACTATTTTACTTTTTACTTATCACTATCTTTTTCTTTTTATGGAAAGTAATATGCTGCGTTACTTTTTTTTTCTTACCTGGGCTTGCTTGTTTGCTTTTTAATAACAAAAAAAGTTATTTTTTTGGCAAATGTAAAGGCTCTTTCACACCAAAAGGGAAATGTATAAGCTGAAGGAAATGCAAATTCACGTCTGTACAGTAGAGAGCGCAGCTCAAACAAACCTTCCAGCTGTGCTGCCATTCTGGATTGCAGAAGAATAGGACGCAGGAAAAAAAAAAAAGAAACACAAATGTGATTTTTAAGCTAACTAAAGTAGTTTTTGCTTTGTATGATTGAATTGGATCATCGAAGGTCAGCAGCGAAGACATTGGTCAATAAAGTGAGATTAAATATAAAGTATATTTATGTATACTAAGCATTCATGTATATTAAGCACTAAAACAGTGGTTCTCAAAGTGGGCATACCCACCAGGGGGGACTGAAAACAGCCTTTGCCATGGCATTCACGTGCATGAATAGCGGTTAGTGCTCTGCCTTTATGCTGAACACCAATTCCACCTTATCTTTCTTTTTATAATTTTTAGTTAAATTATTTAGTAGTCAGAGGTGGGGTCTGCTTTGGGACACAGAGAAAAAACATCTCAGGTTATGCATTTGTAACCATGATTCCCTGAGAAGGGGAACGAGATGCTGCGTCCCCTAGAGGGTGCTATGTGGAGTGCCTCCGGCATGACCGGTGTCTGAAGCATGACTCTAAACACAACAGTAAACAATTGACATTGGCCGGAGACAGCCGATGACATGACTACAGGTATGACCGTGAGTATAAAAAGGCGATTAATCAAAAAGTAATCGAAACCGAAATTCAGAACCTCTAACCGGCATAATTTTCCCATGTCGATTATTTCGTTTTTTTAAATCCTGTTAACACTTTCCCTTAAGAACATGCTACCGTGTGTGTAGTTAAGTGTCTCCACCCTGTCCAGTCAGCGGCATGGAAGCAACACTGAGGTGAACTCAAATGTCAAGTCAACACACACAGACAGCACGTGAGCGGCTCGTGCAGCGATTCGTTCAGACATCACTTCGGGGCAAATTAGCTCAAAAGAAATATGAATAATTAATTATAACTAGATATAATTATTTGGATCAGTTAATAGAATTATCTTAATGTAGTAAAATAATATTACAATCAATTAACCTGTTTGTCCAGTGAACACATTAATTGTTTATTAATTCTAAGAAATGTTCATTTCTGGGGTATGGGAAATAATTTCTTACTGTACAGTACTACTCAGAGCATGTAGCCAAAATCTGCATGATTAGGGACTCCAGTAATATGAGCATGAACCACAAACAACTTTACATGTGACACGAACAAGACTTTATTTACTAGACTAAACACTTAAACTACTCTAACATACAGACATTTACATTTATTCAGTTTACCAAGGGAAAGAGAGCTGAAGCAAAATACAGGAAAGCAAGAAGTTATAGCATTGTTTGAAATTCAGCAGATCAACAGCCTTGAGCAAACCATCAGTTTAGTTCTAACGCCCTTATTTAAAAGGGGTAAGGATACTTAATGTATCAAATAATGAGACTAAGTTTGATACTTGCATGTCTCGCCCATTTGAATTAAACTGTCCTGATGCAATTTGTTGAGGCTCCAGTTGATCTTTGCTGATGTTGTCTTGATGAGAGAGAACCAGTTGGAGGGTCTTTGGTGAATGGAAAGACAAGGCTGAAGCCTGGCACAAACTTACGGGTCCTTAGAAGACTTCTAGTTCAGCATCTTCACTTCTCAGAAAGTGGAAAAACCCACATGATCCTGTGATCAGTGATTTTTAAAGTTTGAAGATGTCAAGCCCTCTGAAGGTGTGCGAGCCAATAAGTTGTTCCTTTGGAGGGAAACTTTATGATCCTTTGTCTTCTAGCATCATATGTAATTTGAGTTTAAGAGAAGAACTTTCAAGATTCTTATATTTTGCATAGGTATCAACATATACATGATCATGTAGTTCATTAAAATACAAATCCGTAGATATCAAGAAGGATATATGTAGGGCTGTCGCGATAACCGCAATGTCGTAATACCGCGCTATTGATGAGCCAACCGCAGAGGACTGCAAAAACCGCAGCAACCGCGATATTTGCATGTTTTCTATTTTTTGAAAGATTATGTCCTTCTTGTTTTACACTTCATGCATGTGTACTAAATAATAAATAAGTTAATAATGATAGCATAATGTGTACCTTGGTGATTTGTAGAGAGGCTCTGTAGATTTGCACTAAACAAGCCTAAACAGACCGTGATTGTGAGAGAGATCGACTGAGCGCGTGTGATTATCTGCGTCTGTCCTTCAGGCGGAGACATATATTCGAAATCCTGCCTTAGCATCGACGCGTTACTAGTCAGCTGAGCCTTATAAAGTGGCGCTCAAAGTTAAAATGATTTCAACAGCTTGTTTCTTTACATCTCTCTTTGAATGAATCAGCGTTTTTGAACGTGCAGTTGAATGAACGGTTTAAAGACTCAAAGACAGTCCCTTGCCGCCACCTTGTGGCGCAACAATGTAACTGCACTGACTGACAGCCCGTCTGGAACGCGCAGAGATGTGTAGTTCTGCTTATACTAGTAAAATATCAGCAGAAAGTCTCTTGTTTAGTCAGTTAGTTCCGATTCTCGAATCTATTTTACATATAACAATAGCCCTACGATCTTATTGTCAGGTTTATGTTCTGTTATGTAGACCCTTATTTTGACATTCTCTTCTGTTTACTTCACTTCCTGTTTCAACGGTCCGTGTATCTTTTGGTCATTCGTTTTTTGATTTAATATTGAAATCGGAAAATGAAAAAAGGGCAGCTTTTTCGTTTTTCATTTTTTTCAAACAAAACGAAAAACAAGAATTCGGCTTTATTTTTCGTTTTTCGTTCAGGGGTAGAAAATGAATAAACAACTTGAATATTTGATCTCTACATGTGGGCGGGAATGAAACACCCCTTTCCGCTGATTGGTCAACCAAATATTAAACGGTGCCGTCATCAGTTCTTCTGCAGTTCAGCGCAGCAGAATAATAGTCCTTCGCTGCGGTGGATTCTTAACGCATTTATTGCAACTAACAGTTACATTTAATCTCTTTCTCATCAAACAGCCAGACTAACGAATGGCTTGAGACACAAATCGAGGCAGAGCCTAGACAAGGCTTTCTTCTGTGTCCATAAATTCGGCAACTTAGGCATGTTTATCTCAGAAATATTATCATTATACTAGTTTATCTCAGATATAATAATTTACTAAGCACCTGCACTCACAACTACCTAATAGTCAATACCTATCAAAATCTGTGTGACATCGCTGCGCGACTCACGGGACAGCACAGAGATATGGTGAAGCCCAGACCAGTATCAATTTAAGTCATCATACACAGAATTCATAACTTATTTTAAGGCAATACTCTGAGATTTGGACAATGGAGGAACTTGAAATAATATGACAGATATGAAAAGAAATGACATCGTATCTTAGTTAATGTTCACAGCACATCTATTATAGTTCTATTAAGATTTTTATTCATACAACAGATGGATATCATAATGTCGTTATCCCACAGAATGTTTCAGTGATTGACTTTAGTGAAATATGAATTTGACATGGGCTAATGATTTTAAAGTGAACTTGTTTGAGTTATATGAATGGAACCCTGAAATAAGACTTTGAACAATAAACCAGAGATGAAAGGTTTTCATATTTAACGCTACCAGTGTCAGAAATTAACTTTCCCATATGGGACAAATGATTTTCAGGGGTATTTTTTTTTTTTTTTTTTTTTTTACCTTTTATATATAATTTCTTTCCTAATTTTATTAAATATGTATGCTATCTATAATGTTAAATTCTTAAATGTAGTCAAATAAATTAGAATAATATGACACTATAGGCTGTTATCAGTTAAATCAGCATCAAGCAACTGCATGAAGTTGCTTTCAAATGTAGCTACTTACAGTAAATACATTTACACATTAATTACAACTGTATAATATAATGAGATTAATATTTTAAACAATATTTTTATTCAGAAATATGAAATGACAAAATGAAATGATACTTGGATTATGAAAGTAATATCGCCACTAGGTGGCGGTAGGTCATTGTGTTAAGGAAGGACTCATTTATTCATTTGTCGATTCGTTCAAAACGCTGATTCATTCAGGAATAAAATCAAGTGGCTGTCTATATTATTTAGTAATTGAACCATCGTCTATATTAATGGGTTGTTCAAAGACTCTTATTCATTTAGGAATGAAACAACTCTGTGCGCCTACTGCAAGTCAGTCGCTCAACGGTTCTGTGACTTTATTTGCTTTGGAAGTTTAGTTGGCAGAGAAAATATCCGTTTTGTATGCCATCAGTTAGCCGGCCAATACTTAATATTAATTAAATAATCTCAAGGTATTGCCTAAAACAAAAGTTATGACATCTGTGTATGATGACTTGATACTGGTCTGGGCTTCACTATATCTCTGTGCTGTCCCGTGAGTCACGCAGCATTGCCACACAGATTTTGATAGGTGGTCAGCAATAATAAAACAGGCAGTGTGCCAAAGGTGTTGGCTATTAGGTAGTTGTGAGTGCAGTTGCTAAGTAAATTATTTCTGAGATAAGCTAGTATAATGATAATATTTCTGCGATAAACGCGCAAGTTGCCGAATTTATGGACACACAGAAGAAAGCCTCTAGGCTCTGCCTCGATATGGTAGCCTATGTGTCAAGTCATTTGTTAGTCTGGCTGTTTGATGAGAAAGAGATAGAGATTAAGATTAAATGTTAATTTAAAAGAGATTATATGCGAAGGATTATTCTGCTGCGCTGAACTGCGGAAGAACTGATGACGGCACCGTTTAATATTTGGTTGACCAATCAGCGGAAAGGGTTGTTTCCCTTATTCCCGCCCACATGTAGAGATCAAATATTCAAGTTGTTTATTCATTTTCTACCCCTGAACGAAAAACGAAAAATCTAGCCGAATTCTTGTTTTTCATTTTGTTTGAAAAAAATGAAAAACGAAAAAGGTGCCGTTTTTTCATTTCCGATTTTTAATATTAAATCAAAAAACGAATGACCAAAAGATACACAGACCTTCAACGCTCTATTTAGTTCCGTTATTGCATATGACCTCGTTACACAGATTTTATATATATATATATATATATATATATATATATATATATATATATATATGGCGGTAATACCGCATATCGCGCTATTGAGCCACTCAAAAATACCGCAAGGGAAATTCCTTAACACATGCATTCAAGGATTAATACATAGGCAAAAAACTATAAAGGAATAATAACATAGTGAAATCGAATACATGTTGATACATTTTGTTTATACATATATATTCTTCCCAGTACTCCTCAGGTGAGTTTTGTTCAAGGAGCTCTTTTGCTAGAGCTAGTAGCTCCTGTAACTCAGAAGTAGGCGTGTCCAGCTGTCTTTGTGCAGCCTCCATTTGGAACCTATGTGAAAGGTGTGGAGGAGGATGTTGTTGTAGACTGCTGTGGGACATCCTGTGGTGTTTGCAGGGTGAGGATGTTCTTTTCCATGGCTCCTCCCAGCGGTTGGTCTGCTGCCTGGGTCTGTTGTCATGGTGACGGTTCTGCCCTCTGCTGGCTAGGAGCTTTTTGTGGAAGCCATCTTGTGGCAATACTGTGTACCTTCTGGTGCCAGCTTTGGATTCTGGGTTTTGCAGTTCAGAATCACTGGGGGCTTACAAACCCTTTTTGAGGAGGCCTTGTGTTTGTTAAAGGCTTTCTGTGTCAGGTCACGTAGGGAAGGCCGTAATGCCCAAATTGTGACTTGCAATCGGATAGAGGTTTCGGAGGAAAAGGCTCTTGAAGCTGGTGTCCTCCTCCATCCCAGGTTTGTTGCGAGCTCTGAAGTAAGCTCATCTGAGTCTGTGGTAGTAAACACAGGGAGTTTCATGCTGACCTTGTTTGGTGTCTAGGGCAGCAATCAGCCCGTTCTCAGACTCTGGGTCTGAGAATTCCTTTATGATGGCTTGTTTCAGCTGCTGGTAGTCTGATTGGATGTTTTCTGGCTGCCGAGTCCGAAAGTGTCGCAACTCTGGGCTGGAAGTGATCCAAAGCAGATAGAGTCTATCTTGGTGGTTTACACTGGTCAAAGACTGCAGGTGAAAGTCGGATGTCTCGCAGGTAAGTGTGGCCGTCGTGGTCTCCTGCGAGATCTGGTGCGACTGTAGGGATGTTTCTGGCCATTCGGTTGAGGTCTTTGAGTGTCACTCCACGTGTTGTTTTTCATCAGACTAATTCACACGTAATCGCTCTCATTAACACATTCAAATAAATGTACTGGTACTGTGCTAATTTATCTGTATCTGATTTACAACGAGTAGAAATCTGTAAGAAATGTTAAGAACCATAGATAAAATAAGTGCTGAAAGTGAGCTGTTATGTCAGATCACTCTTTCGTTAGGAAAAAATATTCTACCTTTTAATAGTCAAGCATATTTATAGTACAAACCTTGTCAGTGAACTATGAGGGCAAAAACAAAAATAAAACAAATATAATATAATCAAAAATAATCGTTCATTAATTGTAATCAAGGTAAAATGTTCAATTAATCGAGATTTTGATTTTAGGTCAAATCGTCCAGCCCTAGAAATGCTTGTCTGAAGGAGATGTACACAGGAATACCTGAAGCATGGCAAAGGGATGCAGCACCTTGTTCCCCTTCTCAGGGAACCATGGGTACATGTGTAACCTGAGACGTTCACTTTCAAATGGGAACTCGCGCTGCATCCCACTAGAGGGCACTATGGGGAACGGAATACCCATGCTGCCATGCTGAAGGGATGAGTGCCTCAGGCCAGATTCCATGGAGGCTCACAGAGAGCCTAACCACTCAGAACTACTGTTCAGACAGAGCCCTGAAGAGAGGAGGCATTAAAGGGGTTACGACTCCCAAATTAGGAGGTCTAGCAACGCTCTTAACCTAAAGGTAGCAGCCAAGAAGGCTCAACGAGATCTGCAACTTGGCACTGCCACCTAATCGGCTCTAAGGACGGAGGCCTCAAACACCGACTTTCCAAAGTGAGAGGAGGCTTAACTACGCCCTATAAAGTGCTGCTATCAAGAAGGCCTAGCAACATGATCTAGCTGGCCAAGTGAAGCTCTGTAGAGTGGAGGCCTTAGCAAATGACTCTTATAAGGAGAGGAGGCCTAGAAACACTCCTCGCATGTGCGTTGTCCAAGAAGGCTCACAGAGAGCCTAACAACCTGGCATACTACCAACCCAAGTTCTTGGGACGAAGGCCTCGGCACTGCATCCTATGCCTGTCAAAAATTACTAATAGCAGGCGGAGCTCATTTTGCAAGCAGTAACCTAGGACGCTCACAGAGAACCTAACAACTTGGTCCCTAGCTGAACTTAGAGGATGGAGGCCTCAGCACTACATCGTACATCAGCCAAGAAGGCTACATAACAGCCTTGTTACTAAAGCAGGCGGAGCTCAGGGGAGAGGATGGCCAAAAAAGTGGCTAAAACACCCCCAACTTTGAGGCACCAAGGAGGCTCATGCAGAGAGCCTGCAACTCTGTGCTACTGCTTGACCTAGCTCCAAGAACGGAGTCCTCAGCAAGACGACTCTCTAAAGCCCAGAACACACCAAGCCGACGGTCGGCCGACTAAGTTTTCTCAGTGTGTTCCGCACCGTCGGCTGAAGTTGGTCCTTGTCGACTTTTTTTCGGCCGATTCGAC
Organism: Mylopharyngodon piceus; assembly: GCA_039654765.1. NCBI lineage: Eukaryota > Metazoa > Chordata > Actinopteri > Cypriniformes > Xenocyprididae > Mylopharyngodon > Mylopharyngodon piceus. The sequence goes on along the minus strand of CM077442.1, from coordinate 34,392,647 downwards.
ATGTTGAATCAGCGTCAGAGCTCGTCGGTCAGTCGGGCCATCTGCTCATTCTGATTGGCTGTTCAGCTACTGCCACCTGCTGGTACGGAAAGGCATTGCTTCTTATGCAGGCGCAAAATGGACGTGCTACTTGGCCGTCAGGTGTCAGGCGTCGGTTTGGTGTGTCAGGGCAACTTTGGACCCAGACGCTGCCGACGTGAGCCAACCCCGCAGTCTGCTTTCGTCGCCACTAGTTTGTCGCCGTCGGTTTGGTGTGTTCCGGGCTTAAAACAAGCGGAGGCCTAATGACGTTCTGCTTTCAGGACAGCTTCCAAGGAGACTAAACAACTCAGCCTAACAACTCAGAATTGCTATTCAAGCGGAGCTCTGGGGGAGCATGGATCCCTTCCACATCAGCATAATTTGCATTGCTGGAAAAGGTGAATGCGAGCAGAAAATGGCTTTCCCCAAGATCTCTCCACGTCAACGTGAAGATCTGGGAGAAACGGAAGGCTCGTATGAGCTGGGCGGTTAAGTCCCGATTTAAAAAAAAAAAAAAAAAAAAAAAAAAAAAACGCTCATTCAAATGGATAAAGATGATTGTCCAAATTCCCTCGAGAAAAGGAAAAAACAAGAGCAGTTTCTTCATCAAGAATGGATCAAAGTCAGACAATCATGTACCTGCCACAGTAGTGATTGGTCCAAAACGTGTCGGCAAGTGTATCTCTGGACAAAGTTTAATTTTTACAGCTGAAGCTTGTGCATTACTTTTAGCTTTAGAACAAATAGAAAAGGAACAACAACATTTTTTTAAATGTGCACAGACTCTAAATCCTGCCTACAAGCACTTGAATATTTGAAAACTGAACATCCTATAATTATCAACATAATAGGAAAAGTGGACTTTTTAATATTGTTTTTTGTTGGATACTGGGCCATATGGGATTGGCTGGTAATGAACAAGCAGCAAAGGAAGCACTTAAGTTGGAAATGACAGAATGTAAAATATCAGCATCTGACATTAAACCCTTATTGAATTTGTACATTTACAATAAATGGCAAATGGAATGTAACGAATGCGAAAATAACAAACTATATAAGGTAAATCCAATACTAAATCAAGGACTTAATTGTTATTATTTGGAAAACGGATACGACCAGGTTGTGTATACAAGATGTTGATTTGGCCACTCAAGACTCATTCTCTCATATTTATTGAAAGGGTACGAGAAACCGGTTTGTGAACTCCAAGGGAAGGCTAAGAAGTGCTTCCCCTTTAAAAACACATTAATTTCCTTGTTCAATTTACGTGTCGTCACAACCTACACAGCCCAGCATTAACACGTAGGGCTGCACGATTTATCGCAATTTTATCGCACGCGATTTGGCAAAGGCTGCGATTATTTTATGCGCAGCTTGTCAGAGCTGTACGGCTCTGTGATCAGTAGTAAATGCTTCTCCATCTGAAAGCCAGAGGGCGCTCTCGCGCAGAAACTGCAAATATGCCCTGCTGCCGAAGTAGAACACGCGTCATTCCAGGAAATCCCATACTATCGCTGTAGCTGAATAAACAGAAGATTGAAACGTTTTGATTGATTAAACATGATTAATAAACACATGACTGCCTTATTCTGTGTAAGAAGCCACATCATCTAACAGAAGGACGCTCAACTGTCGTTATGAAGTGAGCTTGGAGTAAAAACATGTTATTAAATGTTGTCTTTTGTTAGACAAGGTGTTAATAAATGCTTCTCGTGTCTGGAAAGATGTTTGATGCGTGTTGCTTTTTCAAATGCACATTATAAACGATTCAAACTCTCAGTGCTTTCAGATGGATTAGTATTTGGAGCCATAGTTCATTGACAAGCTGCGCATAAAAAAAAAATAATAATAATCGCTTTCATAATCGCACTAAGCCAAATCGTTTAAGCGCGATTTCAATGTTTTGTTTTGTTTTTTCCTAATCGTGCAGCCCTACGTCTACGTTCACAAACCACTGTTAATTTTAACAGAAAAATAAGCATACTGTATGAGGGATTTGGCATGGCAGAAAGCTCGCAAAGAGCGATCCCTCTATAATCACTTTATCGCGATCTCAAAAAGTTCTGTTATAATAAATGAAGCTGTCTGCATAATGAATCTCTTGTTCACATAATGTCTACACTTTGCACGCTCGCAAATCCTCTCATAATAAACAGAGTCCATTCCACTCACCGCTCAAAACGCCGGAGTTTTTGTTCAGTGATAACGTAAACACCTCTGATTGGCCATTGCGAAATCAACAGATACTGTATGTATGTGATTGGCTACATTGCATGTAGCCATCCACCAGCTCCGTGATTTCGTCATGGTGGAGTGGAAGAGGACTCCAGTGGCAACCTGTGAAGCTCTGGTGAACTCCATGCCCAAGAGGGTTAAGGCAGTGCTGGCAAATAATGGTGGCCACACAAAATATTGACACTTTGGGCCCAATTTGGACATTTTCACTCGGGGGTGTACTCACTTTTGTGGTCAGCGGTTTAGACATTAATGACTGTGTGTTGAGTTATTTTGAGGGGACAGCAAATTTGCACTGTTATACAAGCTGTACACTCACTACTTTACATTGTAGCAAAGTGTCATTTCTTCAGTGTCACATGAAAAGATATAATAAAATATTTACAAAAATGTGAGTGGTGTACTCAGTTCTGTGAGATACTGTGTGTGTGTGTATATATACAGGTGCTGGTCATATAATTAGAATATCATCAAAAAGTTTATTTATTTCACTAATTCCATTCAAAAAGTGAAACTTGTATATTATATTCATTCATTACACACAGACTGATATATTTCAAATGTTTATTTCTTTTAATTTTGATGATTATAACTGACAACTAAGGAAAATCCCAAATTCAGTATCTTAGAAAATTAGAATATTGTGAAAAGGTTCAATATTGAAGACACCTGGTGCCACACTCTAATCAGCTAATTAACTCAAAACACCTGCAAAGGCCTTTAAATGGTCTCTCAGTCTAGTTCTGTAGGCTACACAATCATGGGGAAGACTGCTGACTTGACAGTTGTCCAAAAGACGACCATTGACACCTTGCACAAGGAGGGCAAGACACAAAAGGTCATTGCAAAAGAGGCTGGCTGTTCACAGAGCTCTGTGTCCAAGCACATTAATAGAGAGGCGAAGGGAAGGAAAAGATGTGGTAGAAAAAAGTGTACAAGCAATAGGGATAACCGCACCCTGGAGAGGATTGTGAAACAAAACCCATTCAAAAATGTGGGGGAGATTCACAAAGAGTGGACTGCAGCTGGAGTCAGTGCTTCAAGAACCACTACGCACAGACGTATGCAAGACATGGGTTTCAGCTGTCGCATTCCTTGTGTCAAGCCACTCTTGAACAACAGACAGCGCCAGAAGCGTCTCGCCTGGGCTAAAGACAAAAAGGACTGGACTGCTGCTGAGTGGTCCAAAGTTATGTTCTCTGATGAAAGTAAATTTTGCATTTCCTTTGGAAATCAGGGTCCCAGAGTCTGGAGGAAGAGAGGAGAGGCACACAATCCACGTTGCTTGAGGTCCAGTGTAAAGATTCCACAGTCAGTGATGGTTTGGGGTGCCATGTCATCTGCTGGTGTTGGTCCACTGTGTTTTCTGAGGTCCAAGGTCAACAAAGCCGTATACCAGGAAGTTTTAGAGCACTTCATGCGTCCTGCTGCTGACCAACTTTATGGAGATGCAGATTTCATTTTCCAACAGGACTTGGCACCTGCACACAGTGCCAAAGCTACCAGTACCTGGTTTAAGGACCATGGTATCCCTGTTCTTAATTGGCCAGCAAACTCGCCTGACCTTAACCCCATAGAAAATCTATGGGGTATTGTGAAGAGGAAGATGCGTTATGCCAGACCCAACAATGCAGAAGAGCTGAAGGCCACTATCAGAGCAAACCTGGGCTCTTATAACACCTGAGCAGTGCCACAGACTGATCGACTCCATGCCACGCCGCATTGCTGCAGTAATTCAGGCAAAAGGAGCCCCAACTAAGTATTGAGTGCTGTACATGCTCATACTTTTCATGTTCATACTTTTCAGTTGGCCAAGAAACATTTGAAATATATCAGTCTGTGTGTAATGAATGAATATAATATATAAGTTTCACTTTTTGAATGGAATTAGTGAAATAAATCAACTTTTTGATGATATTCTAATTATATGACCAGCACCTGTATATGTGTGTGTATATATATATATATGTATATATATAATATATATATATTATATAATACACAAGGGCGGAGCCAGACATTTGTAAACAATCGGGGCTCAGCCCAAATCTATTTTGTCCAATGACAATTTAATTTTCCTTTAACAGCTTTACTGTCATGAAAGGAACTTTGCAGTAGTAGAGTAAAGTTCATAAAATGTACATTGTTTCCCACAGGAATTTGCAAAACTTTGTTGGGTGTAGCTCCTCTTGGGGGTTCCGGGGGCATACCCCCCCCGGAAGAAAATTTTGTACATTTTAAGGTTAAATGCATCAATCTGGTGCACTTTTAGAGCTCAAAACTGAGAGCTTAAGCCCACGTACAGTGTGCACATTGAACAAAGAAACAGCATTGACTTGTACCTGGACATTAAAGAGGGCTCAAATATCTTTTTAGTTGTGATATAGAGTCTCAGTCTACATTACATTGACACTGGTGTTTTAGGATGCCAAACAATTATTAGGCCTACAATAATATTATGATTTAGGCCTTTATAATTATTTATATGACAGTAATATCCATATATTGTAACAAATGCACTGTAAAATAAATGAAAATTTTACTTACTTTTAAGTAGTTTACAATACAGTATAGGGAAATTAGCCTACAATATTTTTTGTACTAATTTCTTCACTTGCAAGAGAGAAACCCTTTTTTAAAAAAAAAGAAACCCGTTTTTATTTTGATCACCAGATCACCAGCTGATCGCGTGAGCAAATGTGCGCACTTCTCTTTAAAACACGCAGCACAAACAGACTGTATACTTAATCGCTGTCTTTTGCTGTTTTATAAAGGCAAAAAGCCATATCACGGTTTCGATTTTAGTTCGTTGGCAAAATACAACGTTAGAGACCATTTAGGCTATGTATGCAGTGGCAGTTCTACATTGAATTACACCCTGGGCGAGACCCCACCCCCCACCCCCCACCAAAAAAAAACCACAACAACAAAAAAAACACTAAATTCTGCACAGTTATATTTTATTATAACAACATAAGTGAAAGAGAAAATTATATTTCTCAATTGCACAAATCCTTCATTAGAACATTTGAAAAACACACTTAAGAGAATCCAGTTATTTAACTATTTATATTTAATTATTTTATTATACACTTGTGTCTCCCAAAATGCCTGATAAACATGCTTTAAGTCCTGATGTCCTCCACAGTGGACATGTATGAAATCATTGCCCTGTTCTGTAACAGAAAGTCATTTTTTGATTTGAAACCCCATAATGTTTTGACATAACGTCTGAGATGGTTTATGAAATACAATTTGAAAAGTAGTCTGATTTAAATTATAATTACACAGATTTGAAAATTCCATTGGCTAATTACAGGGCCTAACGTTAACCCAACTGATGGAAATAAATAATAACTGAACTTGTAACAGTTTTGTTGCAAAGCACAATATTATGGTGAAATTAGATCTCGTGTTTGTTGAGTTAAAACCGAATTACCCAGATAGCAAAATTTGTCTGGCCCACTTCTGGGCCACATCCTTGCTTCAATTCCGGCCCAGTTCTGGCTGGGTCCCCGGCCCAAAACCGGTCCAGACACTGAAAACGACACAAACAATTTCCTCTGGCCCAGATGCGGCCCACACCCTGTAAAAAGACTCTTATTTATGGATGTGGCCCAGATCTGGCCAGCACACTGAAAATTTACTTAAATTGTTTTATGTGGCCCAGGTCTGGCCCAGGCACTGTAAGACAGATCTGGCTGAGATTCGGCTTGGTCCTCGGGCCAGATGTGGTCCAGACACTGCTAAATGTAATTTAAGTGAAACACATTCAACCATTTAAAAAGATTAAGGCATTTTATTATAAAGTTAACAAATACACTATAAGTATTAACAATGAATACATTATAAACATTAACAACATACGTTTTAAACCACTAAATACTAAGTTAATTATTAACTGTATATTATTAAATGGAAAAACAACATCCTTTCTCACACATAAACACAGAACAGAATTCAATTCTGTAATGGAGCAAAAGATGTGATTGTTCAGCTGAAGTCATTTCAGTGTTGTTTCAGTTCAGTTCAATTCAGCTATAAAGCAGTTCTGCAGAAAACAGTAATGTCATAATCCAACTCTGTTGAGTTCTCATCCAATAGTGTCAATGCAGTCAGATCAATATTATTAAATAATAGGTGTCCAACTAAGCAAGCCAGAGGCGACAGTGGCAAGAAACCAAACTCCATCAGATGACAGAATGAAGAAAAAAACCTTGGGAGAAACCAGGCTCAATCGAGGGCCAGTTTTCCTCTGGCCAAACAAATACAGTGTGATTATGATTCAGCTGCATCAGAAGTTAGATTGTGGACTGATATCATTTTAGAAATTTTTTTATCCAATTTCTTCTCTTGAAGATCGAACACAGCACAATGGCATGTAGAGGGAGGAGAAGTTGAAGTGGCCTTGCAGAGGACTCGTCTGGTTCTCGTGGTCTTTGCTGAAGATCTGTGCCAAAGACTGTTGTGTCGGCGAGGTCTTCGCAGCGGATCTGTCACTAGAGCTCGTTTACTTGTCATGTTCTCTGCTGACATTCAGGGCTGTTGTGGTCATCTCAACCATCAGTTCTGGAAATAGAATGAGACAGACAGACTAATTTTAGCATAAATGTCATTCTTCTTACGATGAAACAAGTATATCGGATGTTGTTTCTGGTTCTAGTTTACCTTATTTATGCAGCCTGACAATCCTAACAATCAAAAAGAGGTGGGACTTTAATATAGATTTAAACAGACAAATTGTGTCTGTCACCTGGGCCCTGATGTATAAATGTTGCGTACGCACAAAAAAGGCACTGAAATGTGCGTATTCAATTTTCCACGCACCATACGGGAGCTCTAGACTGTGCGTATGCACTTACTGGAGTGAGCGAAGTAATGAAGTAAACTCTGTTTTCCATTTAAACATTTAAATTTCCACATTTAGATTAAATATATCACTCTCCTTAATGGAGTTAAGCCCTGAAATTACATGAAATCATTAGTTACAACATTTTATATTAATTGAAATAGAAATATTTGTAGTGGATGCGCTGCTTTTGAACACTTTTCCTGTTTTAATGTTTTAACTACAGCGAGGATTGCTTGGTGCATGATAATTATGCTTTAAATTGTGTTCTAAGCAGCAGAACTCCATGTGTGCTGCTGGTGTCATACACAGACAGACAGTAGCCTAAAGAGAACCAATTTCATGGTCTTCCCAATATTATGAAAAACGCCACTGTATTTGAAGGCTAGATTTAGAAGGAAACCGTAAGATACGTACGTTTTATTTTTAAAATGTTTGTCAGTGACGCAATAATTTACAATGCAAAAATAAGGCCGCATATCTGTTTCAATTAAAAATATAAACATCCTAAAATACAGGCTATGTTTACTTTATAGGCAAAATTGCAAACATTTGATTTAAAAAAAATAAAATATACTATTTGGCTACTGGTAACGAATTAAAATAACTCTTCACTGAAAACATTCTGAACAGTATTTTATGTGATTTATTTTTGTCTAAAACAAGACAAGGAGAGTGAATGATTTTTAGCAATGTAATGTGACGGCATTTATTGTCATATTTTCCTAATGTCTTGTACAGTTAAACACTGTGTCACGTGGAAGGGAATATGCATGGAAATGATATGCAGGTGACGTAATGCATAATAAAACTAGGTGTTGTAAGCTCCATATATGGTGATTTCTGGGAGGAGACAGGGTGGAGATTCATGTATGCACAATCTTCTGCTGACTGGGTTTTATAAAGATAATTTTGCGCAGGTTCTGGCGTAAGCATGGTTTTATAAATCTGAAAACTTTTGTGAAAATCTGGCTGTTATGCATACGCACACTTTTAGGATGAAATCTACGGAAAGTTTTATACATGAGGCCCCTGAACAACACTAAGACTTACCTTGCATCCTCCCTTTTAATTTGCTGCCAGTTGCAGCCACCTCTTCATGGTCCCCTCATCTTTCATTTTAGCAGTGTTTCTCTGAACTGCAGCTTTGAAATAAAGGAATACGTATTGTTAGGTCATTATTAAATCTTAAGCATTACAGTTTCTTTAACACCTATATATTTAATAAATTGCATCCAAAGTTTATGCATTAGTTTAAAATATCTGTAAAAAAAAAAGATGTGGTGTCAGTCTCCAAACAGTGCGTTCAGGTTAAACTTTAGTTTATGATCGCTCAAAATCATAGAAATCCTCTTTGCAGTAAAATATATTAAGTACTATGATTTTAAACACATTGTATGGGATATATATAATGTTACCAGGGTATTTGAGAGGCAATTTTTTTTTTCAACATCAACAAAAGCCATCTTTACACTGCAAAGGTGGAACATAAGTGACATCTGACATGGCATTTATGTTTATTGACAAAGACTGTTTAAAGCAGCACATGTACAAGTATTTAGCCTACACAAAATTGCATAATGCCATAGCCTATATAAAAAAAAAAGGGAACTCAACTATTGCTCTTATGTTAACAATTATGAATAGAAAGTTTTTGTGGGGGAAAAAGCAAGTTCTTCCACCCGTAACGTTGTGCTATACGTTAGGCCTATATGGCGCAACAGCATACTCCGACTCAATTCAGTAATCACTCGTTGGAAAAGATGAATTGACTGACTGATTTTAGTAAACAAAATATAACTCTATCATTGCATTAGCCAACATTATTGCTCCAGAGCTCAGCAGTTGTTCTAATAAACATATTATTCAAAACTATCACTCTCTAGGACTGAATGTACTGACGTTATGTTGTTATTGCAAACCATTAATTAATCCATTTAAAAACACTAAACTGAACATTACATAAATTAAATTACTTACCGTTTTGCAGCTGAGATCCTTTCTCTCGAACATGAAATGTCGACTGCAGGATTCTCCTCAGGATTTAACCGCCAAAACTCTTTTTCAGGCAGCTGAATTCCTTAATTCCAGTAGTGGCCTGCCTGTGACAAACGAACTCGGGCCGAAAACAGATAACGAGCTTTCAGTCGAGCTTGGCCCATACAGAAAAATCCGTCTGTCAGCCGTACAGTCGACACGGCTCTGGCCCATTATCTTTTCACTGATTCTGACAATGAGTCGATGTTGGCGCATTTAAACCTGAATCGGCCCAAAAGTGCTTGCTATTTGGGGGCCCGCCTATTACGAAACGAACTCGGACCGATAGATCTATACCTCGTTATATGGACCTGCCGCGAGTACAGCTATTTCAGCCGAGACCGGCCCATAAAGAAAACGCTGTCTGTCAGCCAGATGCGTTGTGTACAGTCGGCAGAGTTATGGCCCATTATCTTTTCGTCGATGTCGACAGTGAGCCGACAGTGCCGCTTTTCTGCCGGAACCGGCCCAAAAGTGCTTGCTATCTGGGTACTGTTGTATAAGCGTAGCAAGCATTATAGCAAAAAGGCTAACAAACTTAAGAGTTATACCTACCAATTAACATTAGCCCTTCATTCATGACATGGATACCGTAATAATCATACAGAGAGAACATAGTTGCATACCTTTATCTTTTGCTCGTTTCTCCTCTTCTTCTTTTTTTTTTTTTTTTTTCTAAATTGGGCACCTGTTGGCTTTGACCTTTTCCTGTCCATCTCTGTGTTTATTTGGCACTCGACAATCAACAGATTTCCCATTCCCCCAACACTGTCACTCACGACCAGAAGTCAAGACTAAACCATTTCACCTTGGTGACCATATAATCGTTTTGTATTACCTATTTTTATTAGCCATTTCACACAATTCAGAACAACAAAAATGTGCAGGAACTATAGGCCTGTATAGGCCCCTTTCCCCTCCCCTCCCCCTCCCCTCCCCTTCCCCTCCCCTCCCCTCCCCTTCCCCTCCCCTCCCCTCCCCTCCCCTTCCCCTCCCCTCCCCCTGTCCCTCCCCTCCCCCTCCCCTCCCCCTCCCCCTGTCCCTCCCCTTTCCCCTGTCCCTCCCCTTTCCCCTCCCCCTTTCCCCTTTCCCCTCCCCTTTCCCCTTTCCCCTCCCCTTTCCCCTCCCCTTTCCCCTCCCCTTTCCCCTTCTCACACAGCTTCTGTGCACGGCACCTTCTCAGCAAGCAGGGGCGCCAATTCCCCACACAGTGAAATGATAGATAATAGAAAACCGCTTCGCGGCGGCGGCGCAGAGGATTTTTTTTTTTTTAACTGCTCGTGCCGCCCCCCATTTATCATGAAAAATGCCGCCCCGGGTGGCTACCTGGTTCGCCCGTGCCAAAAACCATAGATATACATAATAAAGGCCTTTATTATGTATATCTATGCCAAAAACCGCTACTGTATGTATGTTTTAAATTTTCGGTTCATTATGAAACAATGGCGGCACAGGGTCATTAATGGGAAACACTGAATGAATGTTCAGCTGTCAGTTGTTATATCATAACAAAAACCCTTCAACCGGAACGAACGAGAGTCTCGAGGCCTGCCGCTGCTCTGAGTGAGTGACAGGAGGCGTGTCTGTGTTCAACTGCGGTGTGCGTGAACTCGCTGTCGGAGAGAAGAGAGAGAAAGCGCTGCAGGTATCGGTGTATACTGCAGAAAAGCGATATTGAACTGTTTAACATATTTTAATAGAGAGATTAGAAAAAATGACATTTTGACAGCACTGTTAAGAAAGCTCAAACCTGAAAGATTCAGGGCTTTTGGAAAAACATTCGGGGCTCCAGCCCCCTTAGCCCACCCCTAGCTCCGCCCCTGTATATATATATATATATATATATATATATATATATATATATATATATATGTGTGTGTGTTTGTATACAATATGTATTGTGTGTGTGTGTGGATATACAGTGCGTTGATTTTCTGATCATATTTCATATTTTCCAGGCACATCTTACCAATTTCAAACCACATTAATCTTAATAACTACTGTTAATTTTGTACTGTTTTGTATAGGCTTTATAGACAGACAGATTGAGAGTGACTCTTGAAGGATCAGCACCACATCCTCTTGTACCACTGTTTGAAGAATTCATCTTCCAGAATCTGGCAGTAAGTTTTGGGAGTTCATTTTTAGTTCATCTCCTACCCTTAAGTCCGTTTTGCAGAGATGGACTAAAAACACTCAAAAAGATTCTGGAAGATAAATTCATCAAACAGTCACTCTCAATCTGTCTGTCTAAAGCCTATAAAGATAAAGATTCTTATTAAGTGGTGGTCATTTTTTAGGATTCTTTACCTAACCTAAGTCTCTGAGATCCTGACACCTTGCCCTTCTGGAGACTTCAGGTAGGTTGCAGTTCTGGAAAATGGTGGCACTGGAGACTAAAGGGTTCCTGATGGTTTCACACTTAATTCTTCACCTTAATTCTTAAAGGCGTTTTTCATTTCCAGCCTTTATGAACAATTATATATCACTTATAAATGATTAAATATAAAATTAATAGTAGTTATTAAGATTAATGTGGTTTGGAATTGGTAAGGTGTGCCTGGGAAAAACAAATATGATCAGAAAATCAAGGTGCCTAATAATTCTGCACGCACTGTATATGTAGATGGACAGCATGAATACAGAAATTTTATCACATATTGTTAACTACTGTTAAACCCTTTACTCTTCTTTTCTTCTCCCCCCTCCAATCTAAAGAAGTGATCCCTTTACAGGGTATTGAGTGACAGCATTCCTGGGTTGAGAGGGGGCTGGCCTGCACAGCAGCAATTTTTTCATGTCTCATTAGCAGCATACTAGTCTGCATTTGTTGCCAGGCTATGTTGTCTGTGTGCCCAGGTCACTGAACCATTGTGTCTGCATCAGTGTGTGTGATGCCAGTGACTTTATTAGTGTTTGTCTGTGGTTTAGGTCTGTTTTAGAAATATGGACCCAGGTTAACTACAGGCAAATGTTGTTGTTTTTATAGTTAGCTATTTTTAGATATAGCTATTTTATAGTTTAATTTATAGTTATTAATTTTTCAACAATTACCTAATACATACCTAATACAACCTAATACATTTGTAGTATTTTTATTTTAAAGAAAATCTAAGTAAAAAATGTTATATTGTCAATTCAGGAAATTATATATATATTTTTTTTTTAAAAAAAATATGAGTACTGTGAGTACTCAGTTCAAATGGATGTTTATTTTATAGCTCTGGAAATGACTCATAATTTCTCATTTGGTCTTTGAGTTCATTAGGTGGTTTATTTGTGTCTTAACAGGTCTCCCTGTTTCTCTCTCACTGCAGTAGTCAGTCATGCCGCTAGTGAAGAGGAGCATCGAGCCCAAGCACCTGTGTCGAGGAGCTCTGCCTGATGGAGTGCCCAGTGAGCTGGAGTGTGTCACCAACAGCACCCTAGCGGCCATCATCAAACAACTGGGAAGCTTGAGTGGGTGGCACCCTGCTTTTCTTTTCTCTCTTGTTGAATTGTTTGTTCTTTTATATAATAATGTTATCTGTTGAAATAAGTCTCATTTGGTTATCTCACAATATTGGAGTATCTCACCCTACTGAAGAGACCAACTGTCTGGTCTCTAGGGCTATGCAGTATAACTGAAAAATAAAACTGTTTCTTTATACAGCTTAATTTTTTTTTTTTTTTTTTTTTTTGGTCAGTCAGGGGAACAGTCATTCAACCAGACTGCCATTATAGTCAAGTCGGTTTATTATACAAAATGTTTGATGTAAACACCATGAAAATATAGTTAAAATAACCAAGGCATCTTTTCCACACTTCCTTTTATTAAATAAAACAAGGAGGAATTGTATTTAATCATTTTCATTAATGTGCACCAATATAACATGCAGAAATTTTAAAATATATATTTACCTACAATTTTTTTTTGCTAAAATATTTTAATATATGATTAAACAGAGACAGTGGCTATGTTTACATGCAACCAAATAACCCGTTAGTAATCAGATTGACGGCTCATTCGTCCTGAAAAGCCTTCATGTAAACACTTTAATAAATCTGATTGAGCTCGATCCAAATGAAATTTCGATCGTATTGGAAGGGATGGTTTATTCCTTTTCTAATCCGATCGAGAGGGCATTGTAAACACTTGATCGGATTGAAAACCGAAACTGGAAAGTATACTGCGCATGTGCAATGACTCTTTTCACTCATCATCTGTGAAGTGGAGCAGGACAACGTCCTTGTTTCCTACTCATCATACCTTTCATACCTTGTTTCATACTCATTCAGGCTGGTTTTGGCCAGAGGGAGGGGCATTTGTGTGTGTAGTGAGTGATAAGCAGCACGGCACAATGGTTCATATGCTCGTTGTCTCCAAATTATGACCAGAAATGGATAAATATTGTCTGCTGTTAAAAAAAAAAAAAAAAAAAAAAGAACTAATGTAGGAGAATGGTTATTATACACAAACAGCTGGAAACTCTGTATATTCATGCAGTGTGCGCATGTCAAAAAATCAATTCCGATTAGAAAACTTGTGACATATATAAACATGCACATCAACCCGATCACTTTATTTAGCGTTCATGTAAACACTATGTTCAGATTCATCAATCAAAATGAATTCATTCAGATTGAAGCAAAAAGTGTGCATGTAAACATAGCCAGTGATGACACAAGAAAATTGTTTCCTAACCAGGGTCTTTATCTAGTTTTACCAGCATGTGAACCTGTTTAATCACAAGACACTATTCTGGTCCACCAGCTTAATCAAGTTTTGCTGATGAACAGTGTCGCTGTGCTGGTCCACTTGCAAGACCAACACAAAACCAGAGTGGAAATTCAGATGATCTTTTCAGCATGCCAATCTCTTAGCTTCTGTTGCCATTTGTCTTGCAGGTCGTCATGCAGAGGACATCTTTGGAGAGCTGTTTAATGAAGCCAACAGTTTCTACATGCGTATGAATAACCTGCAGGAGAGAGTGGACCTGCTGGCTATCAAAGTCACTCAGCTGGACTCCACCGTGGAAGAGGGTAACATCAAGCATTAAGCTTAATCTCTACATCATCTCCAGATCTTATCAAGCTTTCAGCTGTAGCAGGTAGCAGCTGGAAAGAGGCTGAGAGAGAGCGCATTTGCCTTCAAGTGCTGTCCTCTATAATGGTCTTCTTTTAGCCTGTAGTTAGAGGGATGACCCAGCTTTCTCTGCCATGAAAGAGAGAGAAATCGTACTGTATCACTTTACTCCTCCCTCTACTCCTCTCATCTCTTTCTTTTGTTCTTCTCTCTGTGGAATAGAAGAATCCAGTGCCTGGTGGCACTGTCTTTTGTCTCAATAAATGAAACAAATAGCAGAGCTCAGCATGACTCTCTGATGTCAGGCTATGTGTTTGATGCCCATCACAGAACAGTTTTTTTAATCTGTAAACACCCTGTCCGTATGTAAAATCAAGATTAGGGCCATGTTACATGTTCTAACGATGTCCTTGTCTATTTAAAACGTTCCACCCAGCTGTGATCGATAACTGGAGAGCCGATAAAGAGGGTTTAATATGTTCCAGCTCCCCTGTGACCCCTCATTTAGGGAGAAGAAACATCGACATTTCTTTTAAAGTCCGAGCGTTCTATTATCACCTGATTCACAGTGAGTGATGACCTCTCAACCACACCCGTGCTGAGAGCCAAGGCCTGCTGGGAATGCGCACAGTGTGGTTTCTGGACCGTGTGTGTCTCTAGTGTGTGTGTGTGTGTGTGTGTGTGTCTGTGTGTGTCTGTCTGACCTGATGGTGATCTGGGGTTTTATGTGTGCTACATGCAGAATGAAGGGTTGGAAAGGAGATTGTGTGTGTGTACAGGTTTATATTACATTGTGGGGACCAAATGTTCCCCACAAGGATAGTAAAACCTGAGATCACCTACATTGTGGGGACCAGCCAGCAGCATCCCTCTCTCTCTTAACGTTCGTTCTAATTATTAATTTATAACCAGCCATCCACACTTAAAACAGAGTTTCTTTTGCACTCCAACAGACTGTACACAAGGACAAAATATGTATTTAGAGATGTAAATAAAACAATTAAAGTAAGAGACAGATGAAGAAAACTGAAGTGAATAAAATGAGGCCTTTAGTCAGTATGCGTTGTGGAGATTATATTAGAGAGAAGTACATCATTGGATATTACTATGTTTCACAGCCATGATTATTATAGTTAACTAAAACTAAAGCAATAAATAAAAAACATTTTTGTTAATTGAAATGAAATGAACGTTAACTGAAATAAAACAAAATGTGAAAAACTCAAACTTATTTTGTTTCAGCCAGTTGCCAAGACATTTCTCATTTTCATTTAGCTTGCCTTGATATAATCAAATAACTAAAACTTGAAATAAAAATGAAAAACTGTATAGACATTTAAGAAAATAAAATAAAAATGACAAAAACACAAAAATCAAAATTACTAATATTTTAACTAAAATAATAATAAAAATGGAAAATATAAAAATAAAACTATTATAGTTTTAATTTAATAATTTATCTCAATGATAATAAAATAATGCTGTTCAGAGCAGCCATTTTTGTATTAATAACATTCTGATTACAGATTAATCTGAGAGGAATCATTTCTGAATAAAAAAAGACAACCATTTTGATAGCCAAGGCAGAGGTTAAGTATACAATTTTAAATATATATAACATGCATGTCCTAAGAGTTGCATCCAGGGCCGTCACTAGCCCTAACCCTAACCTGAAATCCCCGCGATTTCAACTGAGGGCAACAATCCCCACCCCCCGGGAATGAGATTTCAAGGGTACCCACAGCAACAAATTGCACTGGTACCTGGAGACCCCAGCTACAGCCCTATCTGCATCATAGTTGTTTTAGACAGAATGTCTGTTGGTATTTGAACGAATGGACAAGGAAAGGGGTTTAGCACTTCCTTTTAGCACTGCATTGTGGCTCATAACTCATAGTACATTTTTTGAAAAGTAGAACCACCTTGTTTTATAGGTTGTCCCAGGTTTGACCTCATATACCCCATTCCTGCCATCAGATCAGGCAGTTTGCTCAGTCTTGAATTATTAATGTTCAATAAAGTAGTACAGTGGCCCCTGAGGCACAGCCAGTGCTTTAATATTGCGAGTGTTCTCCTGTGGCATACATAATTAGAGGGTGATTGAGGCAGTCCATCATTCTTTACATCAAAACAAGCCCCGTCCCCTCAGTGACAGACAACCCCAAAACTAATGTAGAAGATCCTAATAAATGATTTAGTTTTGGACCAGAGCCAAGACATTAATTTCCACACAATGTCATAGATCATTGTATGACATCACTTGCATCATCATGACTCTGATGTTGGACAATATCTAAATAGCTCTTTTCCACCACTGAAACTGTAAATTGTGAAAAGCCAGTTGTAAACAATTGTGATTGGTTATCACATCTTGTGACCCACCGTGATGTCCCAAGTTTCAGTGTGTACATTAATGAGATTTGAGAGTTGAGATTACTGCTTTTTTCAATATCCCAAAGATATATGGGATAGATCCTTACCTTGGTTTTGATTTGGATAGTGTCAATATACAGAACATCTTAAGTCTCTCATGAACAGCTCAATCTACTGAAAAAAAAAAAAAAAAAAACACCATGGGATTGTGAGGCCAGAACATAAAAAAATTATGTCGCTCTTAGGTGTGCAGCTGATCTATCATATGTGTCTGAGCCATTCCAGATTAGTCCAGGGTGAGAAGCAGAGCGTGTGAATAGGAGAATGACCATCTGCTGTCTCCTGGATAGCTCTATCCTCTCCTTCAGTGAACACTTAAAAGACTTAACCAGGGATTTCACACAGCTCTGCTTTAAGACCCTTTACTCTTTACGCTGATCAAGAGACATCTTGTCTTAGTCAAACCGTAACTTTAATCACCACAATAATGAACATTAAACTGATCTTGGGTAATGGCCGTAAGTATTGCCTTATCATGATCCAGTCCTCTATGAGTGGCAGTTAACTGGCTGTCTTGTAAGTATGCAAGACAGACCAAAGTAATGCTGAATGGATCATTATCACCATAATGGATGACATCGTGTATGTCATCCATTATGGTGATAATGAACCATTCAGCATTACTTTGGTCTGTCTTGCCTTTATATAAGTGTATTTTGTCTTGTTTCATTGGTTCTTCGTTCTGTAAAGTCTTAAAGGGTTAGTTCACCCAAAAATGAAAATTCTGTCATTAATTACTCACCCATTAATTACTTGAACCTTTGTTCATCTTCGGAACACACATGAAGATATTTTAGTAACACTTTACCATACAGTTTCATTAGTTAACATTAGTTAACTACTTTAGTTAACATGAACTAAGAATGAACAATACTTCTACAGCATTTATTAATCTTAGTTAATGTTAATTTCAAAATTTACTAATACATTATTAAAATCAAGAGTTGTATTTGTTAACATTAATTCATGCACTGTGAACTAACATTAACAAACAATGAACGACTGTATTTTTATTAACTAACATTAACAAAGATTAATAAATACTGTAACAAATGTATTGCTCATTGTTAGTTCATGTTAGTTAATACATTAACTAATGTTAACAAATTAGACCTTATTGTAAAGTGTTACCGATAATTTTTAAGGAAATCCAAGAGGTTTCTGTTCCTCCATAGAGATCTGATGCAACTACCACTTTCAAGGTCCAGAAAGGTAGGAAAGATCTCATTAAAGTACTCCATGTGACTCCAGTGGTTTAAACTCTGTATTTTATTCTATTTTATGAAGCAACGCGAGTGCTTTTTGCGCCAAAAAAAAAAATAAATTCTTGTGAACACAAAACGTGTCGTGGTGCTCTCGTGAACACTCGTGCATGTGCGTTGTTGACGCGTGAGTCTGAGCACAACACGAATGCATCGTGATGCTCTCATGAACGTGCGTTGCAGATCAATATTTTCATAAATAAAGTGGTAAATTATGGGGGGTTTTGCACAAATAAAGCACTCGTGTCACTTTATAAAACTGAGGTTAAACCATTGGAGTCACATGGAGGACTTTAATGATGTCTTTTCTTCCTTTCTGGACCTTGAAAGTGGTAGTTGCATTGGATCTCTAAGGAGGGACAGAAAGCTCTCAGATTTCATTAAAAATATCTTCATTTGTGTTCCAAAGACGAACGAAGGTCTTACGGATGTGGAACGACACAAGGGTGAGTAATAATTGACCGAATTTTCATTTTTTGGTAAACAAACCCTTTAATATCTTATACACTTTTTCTTCTCTGGTAAATTTCTATAGAGAAAGTTTAGATCTTTTTACTAAAAAATAAGACAAATATAGAAATTAAGAATGGTAATTTTGCAATGAAGACAGTCTCAATAAAGAAATGAATGCATAAACCTGATCTCTCCCTCTGTCCCCCATCTTTAGTCTCTCTGCAAGATATCAACATGAGAAAGGCCTTCAAGAGTTCCACCATTCAGGACCAACAGGTGGTTTCCAGGAACTCCATCCCTAATCCTGTTCTGGAGCTCTACCACCGTGGAGACAAACCTCCCCCTCTCAATATTCTCAGCCCTTACAGGTGACATCATCGTCATCCTTACTTCCAGCTGACATTCTACCATGAGATACATTAAATGTTGTTTATTATCAACAGTTGCGACAGTGCATCTTCTGTAGCATACTGTAGCTTCAGCTCAGCTTTTCCAGCAACAAGCTGATTTTCAGAATTATGAATAAGAATTTCAGAATAAGTAATTATGTACTGCAGAGATGCCCAAGGTTTTTATTACAAAAGGCCAAAAATCAAACTTAATTGAGAAGAAAGAAAATATTGCATTATATCCAAATATATAAGTAAATATATTTGACTTGTACCTAGACTTCTTTTTAGTTGTAATAGTGTTTCAGTCCACACCACATTCACAATGGTGTTTATAGGAAGCCAAACTATTTAAATATAATAATAATTATATAATACTGTATAATATTATGTTGTGTTCCCAAATGCATGTTAAACTCACACCACATGAAGAGATGGAGTTTACTGTATTTGCTATTAGATATTAGTTCAGTTGACAGATACTTTGTCAAAATAAATAGTGCAAAACACAACATTAGAGATGTTTTGTTATTATGAGAAGTTTAAATATATTTTCGGTTAATTTTGAAACTGGCTGGACAGATTAGACTGTGTCCCTGGTTTGTGCATTTCTGGTGCAGTGTAACAAAATGATAAATCACTTGCTGCTCATCAAGTGCACTATCCTAGAATGTTCTCAATCTCAAGTAGTGTCTGAAAGCCCAATTTGTTTCAGCAAATTAGTTTGTTTAAACAGTTTGTACCCTTCAATACACCTCTACAACCATCATATGTCTATTTCTTTCTTTCTTTATATAGAGATGATAAGAAGGATGCACTAAAGTTCTACACAGATCCCTCCTACTTCTTTAACCTCTGGAGGGAGAAAATGCTGCAAGCTACAGAGGACAAGAGAAAAGAAAAGAGGAGACAGAAGGTGTGTGTCTACTACATGTGCACTTTATGTCCTGTTTCATATCTGTTATTTCCACAATCATATACTGCAGTTGGGATGTCAAAAATACTGGACATTTTGGTACCAAGTTGATACTAAAATAAATGTTGTACATGGTACTAACATGGTTAAGATTGACTTTAACTTATCAACAAGAGCTGGAATAATGCTTAGCACATCAGACAACCTACCTTTGATTCCAATGGCACTTCCGGGCCCCCTGTAAAACCAGTTTCTCCGATTCATTTCCTCCTACAAACCAGAAGCCTGTGTGTTAAATGCAAAGAAGAGAGCAGAAAAAAACACGTCAATGAACGTGTCTTTATGTGTGCATGAATGAGAGCTCTAACCCCCCCAGACTCTGCCCCTTTTCTCCAGACCAGCGGCTCAGGCCAGACTCACTCAGACCAGACTAAGTCCCACTCCAGGCAGGCCCTACTCAGAAGCCCCCTCCTGTCCTCCGTAAGAGACCTGCATTTCTCTCAGTCCTTCTGTTCATCCGTCAATCCCTCACTATGCTGACTCTTGTTTGTGCATTCACTTTCTTTCCCTACAGTCTCTTCACTAGCTTTTCTACTGAGTGCGTATGTTAAATGCATTTCCTGAATTATGTACAAAACTTTCTTCACAGCATTTTCAGTGAAAGATGTGGACACTACAGTCTGTGTGTCTGTGATTTTACTCTTTTTAGCTTGACAGTCTAAAACTCTCTTTCACCAAACGTGATTTGTGATGAAACCCTGGGCTTTCTGCAACACTGCAACTTTCTTTCTCCCTCACTCTCATTTGATCTCTCTGTCTCTCTCTCTCACTCACTCAGGAGCAGCAGAAGCAGGTGGAGGATCCCAGTCGTGAGGTGAAAAAGGTTCGTAAGGCTCGAAATCGCAGACAGGAGTGGAACGTAATGGCGTATGATAAGGAGTTCCGCCCAGATGCCCGCTTCACACCTTCTCCATACCATGGCATGTCCTCTGAAGGCTCCCTTTCGCCGGACAACAGGTTGGTGGTCTCTTTCACTTTGACTCTTTTCCAAGGCAATACATGATCATCAAAGTGGGCTGCAGTTCAGCATAGCTCACTACTGCCATCTGTTGACACTTTGAGCTGCCAACATCTGTTTGAATTTATAGAGACACCTGAGCACTCACCTGCCAATCTAAAGCATTACATCTATATGCAGTTCTTTTTTTTTTAATGTAGTAAAGTTAAACAATTAGATGATTGGGGTAGGGGATATATTGAATATTTAATTATTTTACATGTGAATATTGCAATGATTTTAATGTGCTTTTTATTTGGCTTTCTCTCACAGTTAAGCAAGTAAAAAAAATGGGTTTATATCAGAGACATGTACAACACATTTAAACATTTAAAAATTGGTTGATTGTTCTGTGCATATCAGTTCAAACTGTCTGTTTCAATAAATCAGCAATGATTCTCTCCGTGAACACATGATTATATACATAATACATTTCATATATTAAATGATAAAATAATATATTTAAAATAATTTATTTCATATATTAAATATATGTTATGTATGTAGTATGTGCTGTAGATGAATTGTGCTGTTGTTTGTTTTATTGGTGTGTAGAAATGAAGGGAAGAATGATGCTTACTGAAAAAAAACAATTATTTTTAACCATATACTGTACACTACCGTTCAAAGCTTAATTTTTTTTTTATTACTATTATTTTATTCAGCAAGGACACATTAAATTGATCAAAAGTGAACATAAAGACTTTTATAGTGTTACGAAAGATTTCTATTTCAAATAAATGCTGTCTTTTTGAACTTCCTATTCAGCAAAGAATCCTGAAAAAAAAGTATCACAGTTTCTACACAGTTTCTAAAATATTAAAGGATTAGTTCACCTAAAAATGAAAATTCTGTCATTAATTACTCACCCTCATGTCGTTCCACACCCGTAAGACCTTCGTTCATCTTCAGAACACAAATTAAGATATTTTTGATAAAATCCGATGGCTCAGTGAGGCCTCCATTCCCAGCAAGTTAATTTAGACTTTCAAATGCCCAGAAAGGTACTAAAGACATATTTAAAACAGTTCATGTGACTACAGTGGTTCAATCGTATTGTTATGAAGTGACGAGAATACTTTTTGTGCGCCAAAAAACAAAATAACGACTTTATTCAACGATATCTAGTGAAGGGCGATTTCAAAACACTGCTTCATGAAGCTTCGAAGCTTTACAAACCTTTTGTTTCAAATCAGTGGTTCGGAGCACTGCCAAAGTCACGTGAACCATTGAAATTTCGAAACACTTATGAGGTAACGAAGCCTCGTTTACTGAAATCACGTGACTTTGGCAGTTTGCGATCGTTTGATACATGCTCCGAACCACTGATTCGAAACAAAAGATTTGTAAAGCTTCGAAGCTTCATGAAGCAGTGTTTTGAAATTGCCCTTCACTAGATATTGTTGAATAAAGTCATTATTTTGTTTTTCACTTCATAACAATAAGATTGAACCACTGTAGTCACATGAACTGTTTTAAATATATCTTTAGTACCTTTCAGCAGCCATATCACCCTGTAGCCCCAGACTGGTTGCCCACTGAAGCTAAGCAGGGCTGAGCCTGGTTAGTACCTTCTGGGAAAACTAGGTTGCTGCTGGAAGAGGTGTTAGTGAGGCCAGCAGGGGGTGCACACCCTGTGGTCTGTGTGGGTCCTAACACTCCAGTTTAGTAATGGGGACACTATACTGTCAAAAAGCACCATCCTTCGGATGAGACTTTAAACCGAGGTCCTGACTCTCTGTGGTCGTTAAAAATCCCAGAATGTCCTTCAAAAAGAGTAGGGGTGCAACCCCGACATCCTGGCCACATTTGCCCATTGGCCTCTGTCCATCATGGCCTCCTAATCATCCCCATACACTGATTGGCTTCATCACTCTGTCTCCTCTCCACCAATAAACTGGTGTGTGGTGGGCGTTCTGGCGCAATATGGCTGCCGTCGCATCATCCAGGTGGATGCTGCACATTGGTGGTGGTTGAGGAGATTCCCCCTTCCATATGTAAAAGCGCTTTGAGTACCCAGAAAAGCGCTATATAAATGTAACAAATTATTATTATTATTATTAATAATAATAATAATAATAATAATAATATTATTTTATCAAAAATATCTTAATTTGTGTTCTGAAGATGAACGAAGGTCTTACGGGTGTGGAACGACATGAGGGTGAGTAATTAATGACAGAATTTTCATTTTTGCATGAACTAACCATTTAAGCAGCATAACTGTTTTCTACCTTGATTTTCTTAAACACCAAATCAGCATATTAAGATTTTAGAAGGATCACGTGACACTGAAGACTGGAATAATGGCTGCTGAAAATTCAGCGTTGCCATCATATGAATAATTTACATTTTAAAATATATTTAAATAGAAAATGGTTGTTTTAAAATTGTATTAATATTTCCCCAATATTACTGTTTTTATGTGTTTTTATCAAATAAATGCAACCTTGGTGAGACTTTCAATTTTAAATCTAATTAGCTGCAATGACTGTTTTCTCTGAATGGAAGAAAAAATATGTTTCAATAAAGGAAGTTGCATGTTTTTGCCTACACTTTCCAAACACTGTGTCTTTTAACATTTATTCTGGTGCAGTGACTGAAGGGGCAAAATCAACAGTCAAAATTATTATTTGTGGTAATAAACAACAGCATGCCACACAAGTACTTTCAATAGAGCTGAACTTTAGAACCCAAAACATTTGTTTTGCATTTAATGTTTCTCTCTTTTTTCCCCTCTCTCTCATCTTTCTATCATCAGGTCGGTTGCCTCAGACATGGGTGAGCACTCTTACCCAGGCAGCCCCAGTCATCCGGCTCAACAGATGGCTGTGACCAGCGCATACTCTGCTGCTGATGGCAAAGATCACCTCATAGCCCCCTCTCACGTCCAGACCCAGTCTTTGGACCGCGGTTACCGGCCGGCCTCTTCCTCCTCCGCTCCACCTGGGAGACAGACCATTGGCAGGGTTCAGACCTCCCATGGACAACCAGTCACAGACCCCGCTCTCAATGGGCCACGCCCCCTGCAGGCTAAAGACTACAGGTCTGGGGGTTTTTTTGGCTTCTCTTAATACAGTATTTCCTGTGTAAATCTCTGTAATATAAAGTTTTTTTTATTCAGTTTTCTTTTGCATTTCTTTAACTCTCTCATGAACCCTCTGCAGTTCCACCATGAACCCTTAGGGGTTGCAGAACCATGGTCTAAATGCCATTTCATTTGTATTTTTGTTTAGAGTCTGAATAATGTACAAAATACATATACAATCATGTGTAAAATTTAGCTTGCATAATGTCTGTGGCCAAGCACTCACTACAAGACAAAAGCCTTTCTCGCTGTACACATTTTCTTGTGTTGGTGGCATTATCAGACTTTACACAACAAATCACAGACTAGGAGCCCTAGGGGCCGATCTAAACACATGGTCTAAAGCGCACGGCGCAACTGCACTTAGGGCGTGTCCAAATCCACTTTTGCTAATTTAAGGACAGGAAAAATGGTCGGCGTGCCCGGCGCATGGTCTAAAAGGGTTGTCTCTATTCTCTTAATGAGTAATGGGTGTGTTTTGGTCGTAACGTGCATTAAACCAATCAGAGTCTCTTCTCCCATTCCCTTGAAAAGCCAGTTGCGCTCACGCCATGGCGGATTCGCTGTTTACATGAGGAAATGGATCTGGACAAGTCGGATTCCACCAAAGCATTTTAATCTTTATGCACACAATAATAATCTTTTACATTGTAATCCTTTTATTTTTAATATTTGGCATGTTTGTGTGCTGCTGTATGTATAATAAGCAGAGTGTACGCGATTGTGCACCTGCATATAGGCGCATATTACTAACGCGCTCTTTAAATAACAAAACAAATATTGCGCCATTGACTTTAGACCAGGTTTCAGTTGGTCAATGGCCCAGTCTATTTCAGTTGCCTCAAAATAGTAATGCTCCAACAATGCGCCTGAACACACCTCGTTTTCAGACCAGCACGCCCATGGGCGCAAATGCATTTGCTATTTAAACAACGTGGCGCAGGACATGAAAACGATAACTGCATAGGGCTGAAACTAGCAAAAAACACTTGAGTCGCACCTGGCGTCGCATTGTGCCGGGTGTATGATCTACCATGGATCCCTGGGTGTGTCATCTACTAATTAATTTTCCTTCGTGACTGTAGCTATCATAAACAAACTCTCTCAAACTCCCTTTAAGTATTATTTATACTACTATAGCATTTATTAATATTAATTTATTATTATTGTATTATTATAATTTTATTATTATTATTAATATTTATTAATATTTTGAATTGGCTTTCTTTTTTATATTTTCAGTTTTCATTTTCATTTTAAGTTTATTATTTAGTATTTTTGTTATTTGCTTTTTTTTTTTTTTATTAGCCTTTGGGTTTTTTTATATTTAGTATTAATTTATTTTTTATTTCAGTTTTAGTCATTTTAGTACAACCATTGTGCCTGATGAAAACAAAACGTTGCACTGTTTATTATGTGTTTGGAGCTGTGTGGACATTACTCTTCTTCTATATCTATATCTATAATTTTTTTTTTTTTTTTTTTTTGAGCCATGCTCAAATTTATAACATAAAAAAGCAATGAGTTTCCATCTTGTAGTGTGCTTTAAGATTAAACCTCATCTTTCGAGTAAAGTTGTTTGTCTGAATAATTTCTATCTCTGTTTATATCTCAGTGGTCAGCAGTCTCAGCATCGAGAGTATTTCGTACCTCCTGCTCCTCCTCCACCTCCACCTCTCATTCCTTCTGCCCAGACTGCCTTTGACAGTCCCACTGGCCCCTCCTCTGCCCCGGCCAGTGCCATGCCATCTCTTTCCCAGACTTACAACCCCTCTCCTCCAACTCCTGCCCTCCCTGCTTCTTACACCCCTTCCCCAACCCATCCTCCCCCTGCAGCCCCCCCTCCACCTCCACCTGGACCACCCACACACCCCCACCCGCACCCTCACTCACACACCATGCCCACTGCCCCTGTGGAAGCACCAGTTGTCCCCAGGAAGGGCCAGGTACCTCTCATCCCAATGAGCGATGCACGCAGCGACCTGCTGGCAGCCATCCGACGAGGTGAGAGGTCACACATAAAGTGGAGTTTGGGTGTTGAGATGTCAGATGGTGACTACAATCTACTTTTTTTTTTTTTCCTTTCGTTTTGATATTGAGAATTGGCGGCATCATGAAAATGTCACAATGTAAAAACTCTTAAATGTTCTTTTATATAATTCTTAATATAATATAATATGATATACAGCCTGGGCAAAAAAAAAGTTGCTGTTTGGAGTGCTTGACTCTTGCATTGTCAAGATCTTGACCAAAAATTGATGCATCTCTCGATGGAAATAACATCACATTTATTTCCATCAAGAGGTGCATCAATTTTTGAAATTAAAGGGATAGTTCACCCAAAAATGAAAATTTGATGTTTATCTGCTTACCCCCAGGGCATCCAAGATGTAGGTGACTTTGTTTCTTCAGTAGAACACAAAGATGATTTTTAACTCCAACCGTTACAGTCTGTCAGTCGTATAATGCATGGCAATGGGAACACAATCTGTAAGAGTCAAAAAAACATGCACAGACAAATCCAAATTAAACCCTGCGGCTCGTGACGACACATTGATGTCCTAAGACACGAAACGAACGGTTTGTGCGAGAAACCAAACAGTATTTATATCATTTTTTACCTCTAATACACCACTATGTCCAACTGCCTTGCGCACGGCATCCGGTGCGTGAGGTGTGTACGCGCTCTGGCATAGTTTAAAGGATTAGTCCACTTTCAAATAAAATTTTCCTGATAATTTACTCACCCCCATGTCATCTAAAATGTTCATGTCTTTCTTTCTTCGGTCGAAAAGAAATTAAGGTTTTTGATGAAAACATTCCAGGATTATTCTCCTTATAGTGGACTTCAATGGTCTCTCCAAACGGTTGAAGGTCAAAATTACAGTTTCAGTGCAGCTTCAAAGGGCTTTAAATGATATCAGACGAGGAATAAGGGTCTTATCTAGCGAAACGATCAGTCATATACAAATGTATATGCTTTATAAACACAAATGATCGCCTTGCACGTGCTTCCGCTTTCCGTATTCTTCAAAAAGCTTACGCTGTATGTCCTACGCCTTCCCTATTCAACTTACGGAACGAACGCGGTGCCAGTTCCGTTTTTTCACTGAAACTGTAATTTTGACCTTCAACCGTTTGGAGAGACCATTGAAGTTGAAAATCATCATTTGTGTTCTACTGAAGAAACAAAGTCACCTACATCTTGGATGCCCTGGGGGTAAGCAGATAAACATCAAATTTTCATTTTTGGGTGAACTATCCCTTTAAGGTCAGGACTCAGAGGTGCCAATTCTTTTGTGAAAATGATTCTTAATGCTCCATCCCAAATATCTTCACAATTTGAGCCTGAAGAATCTTGACATTGTCATCCTGGTATATGGCTATCCTGGTATGTGTTTTCCTACATGGTTGTTTAAGAAATGAAAAGCTACACACTCCATCAGTTAGGGTTAGAAGAACTGTTGCCAAACGTATAACATGCTAGAAACATAATAATCACTGCAATAATGATCAAACCATAGACTCTTAAGCATTTGCCTATTTAAATCCAAACAGCGAATTTTTTTTTTTTTTTTTTTTTTTTTTTTTTTTGGTCAGGCAGTGTAATAAAATACCATTCAAAGATTTAGGGACAGTACATTTGTTTGTTTTTTGTTGTTTTATAAATACTTTTAATACTTTTATTTTAGCAAGGATGCATTAAATTGATCAAATGTGAAAATTCAGGCTTGCATGATAGGAATAAATTACATTTTAAAATGTATTCAAATAGAAAAGTTATTTTAAATTTCAATAATATTTCAAAATATTATTGTTTTTTCTGTATTTTTGATTAAATAAATGCAGCCTTGGTGAGCATAAGATAAAGTCATTACATGACTGCAGCCACCTTTAGAAGCTCCAGTTGCTATAGAATGTGCATTGTCTGCTCTAGCCTGAAGAATGCAGTTTTTTGTTGTGATTTCAGTGTTTAGAAACATAATTTATGAGACAGTTGATGTCAGATGTCATTGGTGATTTCAAATATGAAATTTAATTGCAAGCTTGGTGAACAGCTTTGGAGAATTTGATGTTTCCCCATTCAAAGAGATAGAAGCTGTACTTGCATGACTGCTCGAGAGGTGTTTCAAAGATAGCTGCTGACTGAAATGACTTGCATTGAAGGGACTTTGGAAATATGAACTGAGCCACATTTCTTGACAGTTCTTGAGAGGTTCACCCTTTTAGTTATATATGAATTGATGTTTAGGGATCTTCTCTGGTTCTCCCTTTTTCGTTTTTGTCTTATAGGGATCCAGCTGCGTAAGGTGCAGGAACAGCGGGAGCAGGAAGCGAAGAAGGAGCCAGTTGGGAATGACGTAGCCACTATATTATCACGTCGCATCGCCGTGGAGTACAGCGAATCTGATGAAGACTCTGAGCTGGATGAAAATGAGTGGTCAGACTGAGACAGGAAAAACGACAATAGAGAAATCAAAAAAACATGAAGTAAGCGTTAGAGTGTAGGTTTCAGAGAACAGAATTATCACAACTAATGTAGCATGTCGATGTCTGTCTGCACTAATATAACATGGCTCCTGTGTTTAAAAAAAGGGGGGCTGCCTAACTACTAGTCTAACTAGTCTCAAAGAGACAAAACTGGAAACTTTTGAATTTTAGATTGTACATCTTAAATTGAAGCCTTGACTGAAATTTAATGAGAGTTTTGACCCCTTGGAATAATGTCTGTTAGAGATCGGCTTGTCAACGCAGTGGGCTTGAGTCCTCTGCCTGAGACTATTCATCACTTTGAGTGTGGTGGTCCTACCATCTGTCCTCTATCCTGCACTTTTTCTCTCTCTCTCTCTCTAACCTTAGAACATGACCTCATCATTATTAGAACAGCAAGCTGGATGAACAAGCAATGTTAATTTTAGCTTGAAGGACAGGAAACAGTCAGGAATATATTTGAGGATAATATAATAAACATTTACAGTTGCAAGAAATAGTATGTAAACCACTTGCAGAATCTGTGAAAATGTGAACAATTTTAACAAAATAAGAGACATCATACAAAATGCATGTTATTTTTTTATTTAGTACTGTCCTGAGTAAGATATTTTACATAAAAGATGTTTACATATAGTCCACAAGACAAAGAAAAGTAGCTAAATTTATTAAAATGACCCCGTTCAAAAGTTTATGAACCATTTAGTGTTGTCACGGTACCAAAATTCCAGTAGTCGGTACCAATACCGTTAAAATTTTACGGTTCTCAGTACCAATTTCAGTACCACAGGAAAATCTGTTGGAACTATTTTACTATTTTATTTAACTAGCCCAGTGGTTCCCAAACTTTTTAGAGTGGAGTACCCCCTGAGGCATTTACCATCCTTCTGCGTACCCCCTCTCTTCCACTTAGATTGTAAATTTTCCATTAAGGGACAATATT
The DNA here is from genome assembly GCA_039654765.1 of Mylopharyngodon piceus. NCBI lineage: Eukaryota > Metazoa > Chordata > Actinopteri > Cypriniformes > Xenocyprididae > Mylopharyngodon > Mylopharyngodon piceus. The sequence goes on along the minus strand of CM077442.1, from coordinate 34,363,408 downwards.
TGCCCCCTAAATTGACTTTCTAGTGCATTTTTTTATCTTTATGAATACCTTTACAACATTAATAATGTTTTAAATGAAAAAAATCAAAAGAGAAATATGCAATGCTAAAAACGTGAAAAGTGATTATTTTAAACACTAAAACCGCCAGTAGATGGCGGTAAGTCACTGTCTTAATGCGTGAGGCATCGAGTCATTCGTTCAACGAAGCAAGTGGCTTTATTTATGAATGAATCAGTGAATCATGACTTTCACGAACGATTCGTTCAAAGCCGCAGATTCGTTCTCGAAACACCGCTGTGTTGTAGTTCTGCTGTTGCTTTCGTTGCAAAATAGAGCAAATACTGACAATACTGTGAAGAACATCATTTAATATTACCCTTTTGTTTGTTGAACTGTTGTGTGGATATTTGGATTTGCATTCTTGCTCGTATAATATTATCAACATTAAAAACAAGAACACACAAAAGGTAGGCTATGTTTTGTATCAAACTTTGAATCTTAAATTGATCTTTATGCACCTTTTGTGCCAGGCTATTTGTTCTTCATGCTAAGTGCTAAATCTGCAGGTACATTGTCAAGAACGGCAGTAATGTAGCGCGATTTGCTAAGACAACAGACTCTGCACGCAACCTATATGCACCCATATGCGCGCTGCTTATGTGGAAATGGACGCTGTCAGTTTTGACGGCAAAAGATGTGGTATTTTGATTGGATGTCATGTAGTTACGGCATTGTGCCTGTTAGAAAATACATGATCGGTTTTAATGTTATTTTAAGGTAGGGAAGAATTAAATGAATGGCAAAATTTTGTTCGCGTACCCCCTCTCTGTCACCTCACGTACCCCAGTTTGGGAACCACTGAACTAGCCTATTTTTAAAAACATATTAAATATGATGGTAATCATACATATAAATATTTGGAGCGTGTGTGTGTGTATATATACCTCAATGAAATAAATTATGAAATCTAAAAAAAAATAAAATAAACAAATGCTCAAACATCCATTTTGTAATAGACGTGCGCTTATTTTAGCTATTCCGTCAGTGAAACGACACACTACAGCCTTTAAGACTATGAAATAAATATCAGTAAATAATGGTAACCTAAATAATAAGTTAAATATTATTTTAAAAAAACATTTTTTTTTTTTTTTTATTTCCACACAAAGATACGTCATATAGCCTACCGCTCTGTGGGACACGAGCAGAAAAGAGACCATCTCTTTTATATCGTCATGTTATCTCCTGATGTTACAAGCAACTGACACTTGTTGTAAAAGGTCTGAAGAGCGAGTTTTATCCTCCGCAGGGGCAAGACATTCAGGCTATGTTTGATTTTGCGCTGCCAGAGAAAGCGAAACTAAAAATCAACTTAACGCGCCTTATAAAGTCTAATAACAAGCGCAAACTGTGTTAAATAGAAATTGACGTGCAAGCAAAAAGGTTCTGTCCTACGGTGTTTTTTCTACTTTACCACGGTAAAGAATGCGAATATAATAGGCCTAAAAGCGAACAAAAGGAAGAAACGTTTATAATCCCCTGCGCGAGTGAAGACTTTGGAAAATAAACAGAGATTCCATGTTCAGTGGAATAACTAATGGAATATTGTTAAATTCTCTGATAATCAGGTGACCAGATCGCGATTCTTAAAACAGAATACAAACCTGACAAAGCTTAAATGTCTGGACTCACGTACCTCTCTCATTCGGCATGAACCAAAATGTGTCCATGGCTGCGATGTCACATTTAATTGCTAACCTATCATTTCTTCATAAACAAAGCTTTGTGCTTCACTCGTGTCATATTCACGTAAATACTGCCACAGTTCTATCAGTGGGTACCGAATATACCCGGATATTCGGTACTCCCGGTACTACAGAAATGCTGGTATCGTCACATTTTCAAAATTTCAGTACTGACTTGGTACCGAAGTACGGGTACTTTTGACAACACTAGAACCATTGATTCTTAATACTGTGATGATCTATGACTGTTTTTTTTTTTTTTTTTTTTTTTTGGTTGTTCTTGAGTCCCTTGTTTGTCCTGAACAGTTAAACTGCCCAACATTCTTCTGAAAAATCCTCCAGGTTCTGCAGATTCTTCAGTTTTCCAGCATTTTTTGCATATTTGAACCCTTTCCAGCAGTGACTGTATGATTTTGAGATCCATCTTTTCACATTGAGGACAACTGATGGACTCAAACACAACTATTAAAAAAGGTTCAAACATTCACTGATGCTCCAGAAGGAAACACAATGCCGGGGGGTGAAAACTTTTTGAATTTGAAGATGAAGGTAAATTGTACTTAATTTGTCTTCCAGGAAACATGCAAGTATCTTCTGTTGCTTCCGAAGGGCAGTACTAAATGAAAAAAAAAAAAAAAATTAAACAAAATAAGAAAAATTTGGACATCCTCATCCTGTTCACCCCCTGACTCTTAATGCATCGTGTTTGCTTCTGGAGCATCAGTGAATGTTTGAACCTTTTTTAATATTTGTGTTTGAGTCCCTCAGTTGTCCTCCATGTAAAAAGATGGATCTCAAAATCATACAGTCACTGCTGGAACGGGTTCAAATATGCAAAAGATGCTGGAAAACTGAAGAATCTGCAGGACCTGGAGGATTTTTCTGAAGAATGTTGGGCAGTTTAACTGTTCAGGACAAACAAGGGACTCAAGAACAACCATCCTAAAAAAAAAAGTTTAAAAAAAAAAAAAAGTCGTAGATCATCCAGGTAACAACACAGTATTAAGAATCAATGGTTCATAAACTTTTGAACGGGGTCATTTTAATAAATTCAGCTATTTTTTTTTCTTGTGGACTATATATAAACATCTTTTATGCAAAATAACTTACTCAGGATAGTACTAAATAAAAAAGAACACACATTTTGTATGATCTCTCTTATTTTGTTAAAATTATTCATATTTTCACAGATTCTGCAAGTGATTCACATACTTTTTCTTGCAACTGTATGTAAACATTTTCATGTTCAAGCCCAAAGAAACAGCTGCATTTTGACCTCTTGAATGCATGTTGACCAGGAATCAAGCAGATAACAAACCAGTTGAAATGATACCAGTTGAAAGTCTAAATAGCAATATTATTGAGCGATTTGCTCCAATAGAGCACAAATAAACAGTAGATGTTTAGTTATATTTTCGTTTATTATTTAAAATGTATAAAATATATTTATGTTTACATCCCAGCTAATTGAACAGAATGGATGGACAATCTGAATCAGAAAACTGTATCAAGGGTGTATATGTAAGATATAATCAAATTCTGTTGGAAATATAACATATTTTCTGTATCTGAGGGATGGCGGGAAGCTTAATGATGATGTTTTACGCACATTATTGTTGATGATATTTCCCCAAAATTAATTAAATAATTTAACCCGTTTGGATGGATTGGAATGAGTTTTAGGGTTTTATTTGCTTTCTTCTTGACTACAAGTCAGGCTTTTAAAGGACTTTGATAGTATATTGGTGCATTCTGAATCCACCAATACACAAGTCACAAAATGTGATTGCTGCTACTTGTAGGCAGTTACTGGTAGTGCAACTACAAATGACTTTAGACAACAGAGCTGGGCTTTTATTCATCTACAGGCTCATAAACAATACTTTAATACTTTGTTTTGAGGTTCAAGTGGTGATGTGTTAGTAGTTATGGATTGTATCTTCAGGATCTCTTTCTTTGTTTTTTCCACTCTGTCTTTTCAAGAATGGAAAAAAAATCATATTTTTCTGTCTTTTCAAATGGATACAGTTCATGGCCATCTGTTCCCTAAAGGATCAAACCATTCACTCACTATAGCCACAGTAGATGTCACTGCATCATTACCAAGGCAACAAGCATACCATAATTAAGCAGACAAGACAGCTGTGCTCTTGCCTATTTTGTCCTGGTAATGTGTAACACAAACACAAACAGAAATTAACAGTGTGTTCTGTGTAATTGATAAACAGCTGGTTTGGGGTCATTTTTGAATTTTAGCTTTGTTTGCTAGTGTTTTAATTTTTGAATCATCTTGCCCTCTGGGGCATTTGAAATGTTAAATATGCTAATTTGTACAGAATAAGAGCACTTCAGTATTTCAGCTTTTTTTTTTTCTATTTATTTGCTTAAATGTGTCACTCACTGCACAAATAGGGAGGCTTCAAGTTTAAACGCTCCCAACGTACCAGCTATCATGAGCTGTGTGTTTAGCCTGTGTTTTGTATGTAAAGAATGAAGTTCTTTGTGTTTTAAACAATGTGATGTATAGAACTTTGTTAAAATGGCAGAACTTTGATTTATATAGATAAGAAACAGTATGAGAATCAATGTATTAAAAATAATATAATGTAGGCAAATGCTGCATGCATGTATGAACTGCCATTAAAGTGCTTCTTAAAACATTCCTCAGTGTGGTTTGTTTACATTTAATATTTCCATTTCAATCTATTTATAAATCAATTTAATGCATATATTAAACTCAAAGCAATCATGCCCAAAGGTGGTAATTTGTTTGTTTGTTTTTTTGTTTTTTTTTTGTTTTTTTGTCTTCATACAGTATTTTTTTTTCCCCCCCAAGTTTTCCATGATCAAAGGAACTAAGACCTTTTTTTTTTTTTTTTTTTTTTTTTTTTTTTACAGGAATGAAATATTCGGGGAAAATAATTGGGATTCATTAACAATCTTAAACATGGAAATTTCTGATTTCTTATAGTGTGAATAATATCTAAACTATTATTTATTAGGGTATTTATTTACTTATTTATTTACATATGTACTCTAATATTAATAAATTAAAACTATTTATTGGTGGATTGGTGAGGATACTGAAATGGAAATTGACTCCAGCCCAGCAATGTCTACAAAATTATTTAAAAAAAAAAAAAAATCATGCTGTAATCACAATCACACTAGAAGCGTGTGGAAAATAATACAGCAAGCATCAAGTAACTCACTGCCTGCCTGTCCATCCTTTCCTTAAATTCTGTCTCTTGATTTATAAATTGTATCCTTCAAATTAATCCCTATCATTTTGTACATGCTAGATCAGATTACTTCAGAGGCAAGCAGTGCTTTAATACCCTTCCTATTGAGAAGCCTTCCTTGTTGCTGTATTATCCTTAACATTTACTGTACCTTCTTCTCACTTTCCCTCATTTAAGTTTTCCTATTATGATTTCTCATCCCTCATAAATTGGCAGAGAACTGAGGGTGACTGAGGGTCTTGTTCACCTGATCTTAACTTTCAGGAAGGTCGGATGTGTCACCGTCACAGTCGTGACTTACAGCAGGACTGATCAGCTGTGTGAATCTGTGACGCATCTCTCCTGTTTCACTGTCCTCATTGTCTCCTTCAGCTATTTGTAGAGCTGCCAAATTGAGTTTTTAAAGTGAATGAGCCTGTTTGCTGGAAAATGTTGGGATGCAGGAAATTACGGTTACGGTGAACTTAGTTTTGTCGTGCCCACGATAAATTAATTCTTGGGAACGTGATATTATGTCGTGGCCACGAGATCATTTAGTCAAGGTAACTTGCATCCTTATGTTGTGGCTACGCGATGTGAAGTCGTGGCCTCGAGTCGAGATCCTAAGGACCATATCAACCTGGGATTATCAGAAATGGATATTATTAATACATTTTTTATTTTTAAATAATAAAAAAGTGCGGAATTAAGAAATTGTTATATTATTGTTATAGGCATATTGCGCGCGATGTTGCCATAGACCAGGGATAGGCAACGTTAGTCGTGGGGTGCTTCTCATTTCTTATTTGTGCTTCCTCGTTTCCTTTCCTCGCTTCCCCGTAGGATGTGAGGGGAGGATGCAAAGAAAGAAAACGAGGACGGAGGAATCGAAGGAAATGTTATTTGTATATTGGAATGTTCTTGATCACTCGAGCGTCACTTCAAAGCGTCATCGGCTGCACTCGAGGACTCTTAACAATCCCTCATGTTGTTTGGTTATTTAAAAAAAAAAAAAAAAAAAATCATAAATAATAATGCAAGATGTCCCGTTGAAATGTGAGATGTAAAGTTTATTTAAACTGCAAAAGTAAAGAATACATTTAAATTATTGCTGACAGATGTGACGGGAGAGGAGAATGTATACCTAAGTATGTCAGGTTTCTCAACTACACTAGAAAGACTTCCGCAAAGGATACACCTGTGTATCCTCGCTCATAGCTCCTCAGGAAGCTTCATCGCATAGTTTGTGCTTGCTGTTTAATCATTTGAAATGTAGCAAACTGGCAGCTCCAGTAGTAATGAATATTTATGTTAAACTCTGCTATGAAAACTAGCATGTACAAACCTTAATTAAACGATTTAATGATCAATTAAAAAGGAAATTATACCTGTATGATATTATACTGGACCAGTGCGGTTTGGAAAATGAATGGAAGATTGATTCAGCTGCGGGCGCCATCTCCTGGCGAGACGCGGGAATTCATTCAGCACGCGACTCTCACAGTGCATTATGGGTATTATCTAGCCGTTGAGCGTGCATCGGTTGTACACTCGTTATTGCAGTGCATTGTGGGATTGAATGAGTGCACTCAACATCGTCCACTGTGGTTTCGGACACCACTACAAATGGCTGTCCCCTCAATTAGTGCCCTATTTAAGGGTATAGGGGGCGATTTCGGACACAGCCAGAGAATTGAGATGTCCTACAAGATGGCTGAGCTCGATCGGTTTCCGGGTCATAGGATGGAAGACGGAGAAGCGAGGAAACGAGGAGGGATATTGAGAAGCACCCCCGGAGTGCCGGTGTCCTGCACATTTTAGCTCCAACCCTAATCAAACACACCTGAACAAGCTAATCAATGGGTGCTTCTCGTTTCCTCGCTCCTCCGTCCTCCATCCTATGACCCGGAAACCGATCGAACTCAGCCATCTTGAAGGACATCTCAATTCTCTAATTGCACCGCGAGGAACGAGGAGTGAGGAAGCTTCCTGAGGAGTCATTAGCGAGGATACACAGTTGTAGGCTATCCTTTGCGTCAGGTTTCTTGTCGAGAAACCTGACGCAGGTATAAATTCTCCTCCCCCTTCATATCTGTCACAATAATTTAAATGTATGCTTTACTTTTGCAGTTAAAATAAACTTTACATCTCACATATTTCAACGGGGCATTTTGCTTTATTAATATTTATTATATATATTTTTTTTAAATAACCAAACTTTAAAAACATATGGGTAGATCCCTCGAGTGCAGCTGATGACGCTTTGAAGTGACGCTAAAGGGAGCGAGGATATCATTTCACTTGATTCAATTCCTCCGTCCTCGCGTCTTTTTCTTGTGTCCTTCCCTCGCATCCTGAAGGGGTGGAGCTAAGACGCGAGGAAAGGAAACGAGGATGCACAAATAAGAATTGAGAAGCACCCATTGTCTTCAGGATTACTAAGGTTACAGGCAGTTGAGGTTTTGTTCTTACTCTTCATCTTCTTCGGGGTTGGAGCTAAACCCTGCAGAACAGCAGCACTCCAGGACCTACGTTGCCATAGGCAGCATTCGAACAGTTTGTTATTATCAATAAATGTTAAAAAAAAAAATATATATGTAAGAACATAAAATAATATAGGCCTACAAGAAAGCATTTTTATCTATCATATCCGACAATCCATTCACTGGTCGTTTTTATTTAATATTTGTATATTATTATTATCATTATTATTATTGGTTATATTTGTTATTCATTGTAGTTATGTAGTTGCTTTATTTTCCCCTTCATTTAATGTATCTCTTTACCTAATTAACATTCCTATAATATGTTCCTTAAAGTAGATAATCCCCGGTTTCACAGACAAGGCTTAAGCTAGTCCTAGACTAAAATATTAAATAAAATTATCCTGGCTTAGGTATAGCCCTGTCTGTGAAACCGGGGGCCTGTTTCATAAAACAAGTTTACCAAATAATCCAGGTTTATTTCAGTAAATCGGATTTATTGTCAGTTGATTTGGTTCAAAATAATCAGACTAACTGAAATAAGCCTAGCTTATTTGGCAAACTTGTTTTATGAAACAGGCCCCGGGCCTATATGTTTTGTAAATACTTTAAATGATCGTGCCAATAAAGTTTTTACTTTTTAAGTTTTTACTTGACTCCATTTCTGTAGACTACGCAGTAGGCCTACGCAGTATGTGACGATAAATGAGCTTCTGTTTTCGGACGAATGAAGTTCGAATAATTTGTTGTTATTATTATTAGGCCTGTTAGGCTATATGTTAAAAGAATATTTAAAGCTAGCTTATTCACGTTCTTTATTATCAAATAGGCCTACATAACGCACCATATAGCCTATTGTGTTAAACAGGCCTACTCAAAGACTATAGAATAAAGTGACTTTGGCCTACTGTAAATGCCAGCAGTCTTGCCAGTAAAGCTTTGATTCTATATGACATTACTGTGGGCGCACTTACGGGAATTTTTCACTTTACGGGAATTTAAGGCTATTCATTTTATTTCGACTATATAGGGGCCTATAATAATAATAGTAGGCTGATATAAAAAAATATTAAAGACACGATCAGTGAATATTTAAACGGCTGAGGATGGAATAAATACCAAAAAAAATATATATATTCTTGTAGGCCTATGTTCTTACATATGCTTTCACGAATCACGACATATTATCACATTCCCACGAGACGAGTTAATATGTAGTGCCACGACAAAACTAAGTGTCCACTCTCGGTCACGGTAAGAAATAGCTACTAGTGAGTTATTGTCACAAAATGGTTTAGTAGGTCTTCTTTCCTGTTTAAATTGTTTGTGTGCATGTCTAATAAAGAACGAGACAATTAAAAAAAAAGAATCACTACGATTCAGAGACAATTGTTGGACAAAACAGTAACAGATGAGCTAGTAATCTACGCTGGATGCACAGAGTGTTGTTGAGATTGTTTGTTTGGTGGCTCTCAAAACTTTCTGTCTTTATTGTCTTATTTAAAGTTATCTGCAAGTGTAATAACTGTATAAAAAGAGGATATATTATGTGACGTTCTGTTTGTGTCTTGGAGCAGTTCTCGTGGTGACTGTCTCAGTAGTGCTGTAGTGTGACTCAGTGCTGTTGAGGCGGTGATACTGTCACCTCTCAGTTTCTGTCCGCATGCGTGGGCGCGCGCGCCCATGACTCATCCCTGCTTTTCACCGTGTGCGTGTTCGTGAGCTTGTGAGTGAATGAGTAGGCAGGTTATGTGGGTATGGGTAAACCTTACTGTCATTGTTGGGGGCTTCGCGCATTCATTAGTCGTCATTCATTCAAATTACCAGCAGGATGCGCAATTTCTCACTTATTAGTCTACCATTCAATCGAGGGTATGTTCATCGTTTCGGTAGCCTACATAAATTTAAGTATTTTCTTTGTCTAATATACAGGCGAACTCCATTAACCAGTGCCCACCAACCTTTTTTTCTCCTCCTTGTGTGCGTGTAAGCCTATGTGTGATAAGCAAAAGTTAACATTGCTGCTGAGGGAAGCGAGTTTTTACCTCGGCACGCGTTTGTTTTGTGTTTTATCATGTTCATTTCAGTTTCAGTCTCCATTCCAATGGACATCACACTCCTTTGGTGTTTTTTTTTTTTTAACAGTTCATTTAGTGCCACCCAAATCGCATTAAATTAAATTTATTTGATGCTGTCCAGTCTTACACAGATGTTTTTTTTTGTTTTTTTTTTTGACAAAATAATCTTTTGAGGGTGAATCATGGCGGCATGTGACAGCAAACAGGGCAGAAAAGTGTAATTCTAACTATTAGGCCTATATGTAGCCTATTTAAAGGGATAGCTCACCCAAAAATGAAAATTCTGTTATCATTTACTCACCCTCATGTTGTTCCAAACCCATAAGATTTTTAATGAAATCTGAGACATTTCTGTCCCTCCACTGACAGCTATGCAACTACCACTTTGATGCTTTAAAAAGTTTATAAAGAGATCGTAAAACTAATCCATATGAATTGAGTGGTTTAGTTCAAATTTTCTGAAGAGACACAATCACTTTATATGACAAACAGATTTAATTTAGGCTTTTATTCACGTATAAACATTAATCAGCAAACATTAACAGAAGCTCAACGGAAAAAGCTTGACGCGCGAGAACAAACCTTATCCGGAAGCTCAAATGTGCTGTGTAACACATGAGAATGAACCTCATTGGTTCTTGCACGTCAAGCGAACATGCTTGAACTTCCATTTACTGTACCATAACTGATGTGTGCGTTGAAAAATGTTTATATGTGAATAAAAGCCTAAATTAAATCTGTTCAGTGTATAAAGTGATTGTGTCTCTTCACTGCCATAAAACCAAATTGGATTAATAGGGTAAACCTCAAAACAGTTTAAGATTTCAGAATCTCTATAAAATCATTTTTATTTATTTTTTATGCTCAGTTTATATATATATATATATATATATATATATATAATTAAGAAAAATATTTTATAGAGATTCTGACATCTTAAACTGTTTGAGGTTTACCCTATTAATCCATTTTGGTTTTATAGCAGTGAAGTAGTAACTAAATTCTGCTGAAATTGTAGGCCTAATACACTTTCTACAGCAGGCGCTTCAAAAAGGCGCGAATTGCCCATCACCTCTCATCGTGGGCTCAGCAAGATCTCTGGTGTTCAGATCCCACACTCACCGTGATCCTGACAGCACACGTTACATAAAACGAAACGGCTCAATAATTCATACGCAATCCTTTTAAAGCTGAGCCGCCTTCAAACAATGAACCGTACCGATGTGAGTCTGTCCTTCCCCCTCACACACACACAGATGATAAAGACACCAAACAACTATAGACCGTGATTGAGTTTGCTGAATTTTATTTGACAAAGTATTCTCCTCATGTTGTTTTTTTTCTCACCCACTCTCTTTTTGTCTTGATATTGTCATATTTACAGTAATAAAAAATAAATCATTTTTAGGAAGGATTACATTCCACACTTACATTGCAATGTGTAGCATGTTCCTTTCATAAAGTGCATTGTATTTGTCAGATTTCAGTTCACAACACAAATAGAAACAAACAAAGCAAGAAAATTATCAACAACAATTACATCACAGTATCAGAGCACCCTTCCACATCTCTGACCACTTGCTAATAAGGGCCACATAATTGTGCTGACAGTTTACCTACACAAGACCTTTCCTTTAGCTCTATAAATGATTACAAAAGTGATTGTGGATCATAGTGAGACTTCATCAGTAACAAGAGATTTGGATTTTTGTAGAATGAGCTACATTTGGGTGCAGTGGTTACATAATCCCAGAGGCTCTTCTAAAGGCTTACTGTCTCTCTCCCCTTCCTTATTTTAGGAAGGCGCCTTCTTACTCTAATGTAGCTGTTGATGGGAAACACAGAGCTCAGCTTAATGGCCCAGAAAACGGATTTCAAGTACCCTAGATAAATGTAACATTTCATGCTCCTCAAGGTTATTTTTAGCAGGGCTAGATTTAGTGGTAATAGAGCTTCCATGCGGTTAGGTGCCGTCATTCAGACGACCTCTCTCCATTTATGTACGCCAGCAGTGACGTCATGACAAAGGACTAAGGTATGCTAGTCTCACTCTGGATTGTTCTTCTTTCTCTCTGTGTAACTCTGAAAATAAGCCCCCATCGCCTGTGCTGTAGCTCTAGAGGAATGCAGTCGTCTTATATTTTATCCACTACTGACTGAAGATATGTGAAATTCTAGATGACTGGCTGCCTGGCATACTTAAATTCTGTGATGATATCTGTGGTGTTAGTAATTGGATAGGTCACTTTTGAGCATGAGGCTGGGGGTGGACCATCTGTCTGTAGTCTGGCACACAAAAGGGCTGTCCCAGTCCAACAGAACACTAAAGAGAGGACTGTATTGCCAGTAGCCGTACTGGGCTCCAGTGTTCAAGAGAGAGGGTGGAATGCAGCCGTTCCCTTGGCGTTGAACGTGTGCACCATTTGGTTCTCTGGGTCTATTTTTTTTTTAGCTTTTAGACCCTACTGTTAAAACTATCCGCTACTAAACAAATTATATCTTGTCTGTCTTCAGTAGTCAAGCTGCCTATAATCTGGGCACAAAGCTGTACTTCAACCATTGCAGGTTTGAAGCTGAATGGTACTGTCAACACAGTCAGGTGATGTTACAAATCAAATCCTTGTTTTTACTGATATGATTAATGCATGAACTCAGTAAGACACTAGTAAGTGAAATTATGGCACTTTCTGCCTTGCCAACACACTTTTTTTTTTGTTACATTTGTTTGTTTTTTGTTTAGTTTTTTGTTTTTGCTTTTTCTAGGAAAACATCGATAAGAATACAGTTACTGAACACACGTACATATACTCACACACCAAAACGACATCATAAAACTCATGCCCTGATGTGTATAAAAATATACGTTTTCATACAGCATTGCATAAGAAAAATAACCGCTGCACCCCTGAACAAACTGAATCTATGGTATCCCATTGAGTACATTGTAGTGGAGATACATTACATAACGATAGAGATTTGCTGAAAAACATTGATATTTGCTAGGTTTCGTGTATTATGTGGGGTGGGTTATTTTTTATAAGTGGGCACAGTGTGACAGGTCACTGGAACCCCACTCCTGACATAAGTGAGTGGTATATAAACAAATGGTCCTCTCGCTCTGAAACACAGACAAACAAACAATCAGGCGTATCACACAATCGCACAAAGAAGACTGGAGAATTGTTCCACAGTGTCCAGACTGTGAAATACCTCCATGTAAAAGTCCATCAGATTTCGTACAGGTCACTAAGAGTATTGAGGTTAGTCAGAGGGCATCTGGATGGGCTCTCAAGGCCAACTTTGAATACTTGTACTACAATGCAAAAGCGCATCCTAGAAAACAGTACATTTGATTTAAAGAGCTGAAACACCCTGGTCTCACTAACCTATTCTCTTTTAATCATGTTCAAGTCAGGAAGTAAAATTAGCTCTGTTGATGGCCTCATTGTGATTGTAGCTCTGTCAATGAACGGTACAAGCTGATTCATTATTGCAGAAGAGAAAAGGTAAGGCCTAAATTAAGATTCTTTGCTGCAAATGAGGGGTTGTCAAAGAACACCCCCCCCACCCCCACCCCCTTGAAAACACAAGGCTTTGTTATGGTCATATTTCAAGCTCCACAAATATCTATGCATATAAAATATTACAACTAATCCTTCACTTACAGAAAAGAAGGTACGGAGCTTGTCACAGGGGCAGTACCCTTAGGTACAAAAGTAAAAAAAAAAGGTACTAATATGTACTTTTAAAGTACTAATACTGTACCTTTAAGGTACTAATATGTACCATTTAGGGGGAAAGAAGGTACAAAGATGTACTTTTTCACTTTTGTACCTTAGGGTACTGCCCCAGTGACAGAGCCATACCTTTTTTTCTGAGAGTGTTTAGCTGTTAGTGATGTTTCATTTGCGTCATAATGTTTCTCGGTTTTGTTTTTTGAGTTTCTTGTGTGTCTTTTGGTTGTACAGCATAATATATATCCAGTTTGGCAGATTCAGTAATGTGTTTTTTAAATCTCACATGCCACTTCAAGGTCTTTTTGGCTGAATCTTAACTTAAGTCCCTTCTGTCCCATTTTGGCCTAATTATATGATCATTAAATAGGCCTACATGTAGATCTGTTTACACACAAGCCTGCCCCTAACACTGATCTCTGATCTGACGGGCTAATTGTACAGTCCACACACTCAATTATATCTGATAATCACCAGGATCACTTTGCTGTACAGACCCTAAGCATTTGTCTCATTTAAGTGTTCCTGTCCCAGTTGGTCTTTTGCAAAATTGCTTTGCAAGAGTCTGAGTCGAATTTAAAGCATTGTGGCTGACACCTCATTTTGAGCTTAAACCTTCATTAACTCGCTGTTATGCACTAAAACCAAAATTTTGGTTTTAGTGCAACCAAAATTTTGAAGTCATTAGGGACGTTAGACAATAAAAAAAACAATTCAGCATGTCTAAACAAATAGGCTTTTCCCAGGGAATCTTAAATTTATGATATGAAGTTTCACCGCAAAAGACTTAATAATAAATCGCGCTTAAATGAAAAGAGGTCATTTTTTTCTTGCATCATAATTTCAGCTAGTGAGATGAACTAAAAAAAAAGTGATTTACTGGCTGTAAAGCGACAGATGCCAGAAGTGGTATAATTTTCACTCGCGGGACTGTGTTTTCTTTTTGTCATTCATACATTTTTAAGTAAACACAGATATAAGTGTTAGAGGCGGGTTTGCAAGGGAATAGCCTCATTGTACCTGCCGCTGTCCGTGGTGCTGAAAGCACTCTATATAGCATGAACGTGTACATGAAAGCTGTCCACAATTTACAGCTTTCTTCACACAAATTGGGTTGATTTTGTAATCATTTCACTGTTAATGGTGTTTTTTAGATATATAGTATATTGATTTTTGTCACTGGGCCTGTATGACATTTCTAGATTATTCAGATCATGTTCAGTTTGAACTGTTTCATGTCTGATAGGACTTGATATTTTGTGCATAGAGGTGTACTATGCATTAAAGACATCTAATTATACATTTGCAGGTTGACATCTTGGATCGCAACAGCTACTGCACAACCCACAACGATTGATTGGGATCCCATCAAGGGAAAACATCATATCATTAACACTGACACGGTACAAACCAATTATGTGTGATAGACGTAAGTCATAGGTAGTCCGACCTATACATCGCTCGATGTCCTTGGCCGCAAGGAGAAGTTGGACGGCACGCATCCGCAGCAGGCTAGCCACAGGGATTTCTGGATGTCCGGATTTCTGTAAGCGTATATGATTGGGTTTATGACCGAGTTGCATGTCGCCGGCAGCACTGTTGCATACGTGTAGATCATTGGGTAGCTGGAGTCTGCCACGATCGAATACATGGCGAAGGGCATCCAACATGCGGCAAAGGTGCAGAGGATGACGGAGAGCGTGGACACACCTTTTGTGGTGGAAATGGCCATGAACTGGTGCTGAACAGCGATTTGCTGTGCGTGGCGGAAGGCAATCTTACAGATCTGTAGGTAAAGCTGCATCATGAGGGCAAACACCAGCAAGAACGTCACAGCGAGCACCACGGCATTGTTCTTGGTGACCGGCCGGCAGATACTGCAGCTGGCCTCGTCTCTGAGGCAGTTCCAGCCGAGCACTGGCAGTAGGCCCAGGGTGATGCACACCAGCCAAATGAGAACCACCACAACATAGGTGAATGTGACCGTGCGCTCTGTGTGGTAGGTCAGAGCGTTGTACAGGGACAAGTAGCGATCCACTGTGATGGCCAGGATGTTGAGCACTGATGCGGAGAAGGCGGCGATCAGCAAGCCGACGGAGATCAGAGTCGCAAACTCCGTGTTCAGCATATAGATGAAAACGAAGTTGAGAATGAGGCCGAGTCCTGCGAGCAGGTCCGCGAACGCGAGGCTCCCTATCAGAATGAACATGGGAGCTCTCAAGGTGGGCGTGTAGAACAGGATGGCAATCACGATTGCATTCTCGCAGGAGATGAGCGTGCCTGTCACACACAGTGCAATGTCCCATGGGCTAACGGGAAGCGGCCTCAGCTCTGCCGTCCGCACCGGTGATGAGTTCCGCACATCCAAGAGATTCCACGTGCCCGCCGTGGAGAGGGAAGAGGTGTTTTGAAGTTGGTTGCTCATTGCTGCTGCAAGAGAGTGAATCATAGCTGATGGTGGGGGAGGGAGGAGGGGGTGAAAGAGAGAGAGAGGGGTGCGGTAGTGAAGATAAGAGAGAATGTGTATGTCAGTGGAAAGGCAGTGGGAATAGGATATCTGTCAAAAGAAATATGCCTGAAGTCTCTGGACCTGATGACACAGTCTCTTATTCTTAGGGCAGTCAAGAATAAAATTACTAGGCTAAGTAGGATATGTGTTTACAAATTTTGTCATTAGCTAAAATTTAAGCTAAGATTTTATAATTATAGCTCGCAAAGTGTTGGTTTGTGGTTAATTAGAAATTAAACAGTCGCTGAGCACTTACGAGGCGCAATTAGCACATTTTGAACCACCAAAACAATGTAGCAAATTGCATCCGGACGAGCTGTAAATATGCAATATTTCGCTTAGTTTACTGCTGCATGTGCATTTCATCGCTAAAAAGGCTATTAATCAAGCACCAGTCCCGACAAAACGCACGCACTTCACTTTGTTTCTATTTTTAGTAATTGTCTAAAAATAAGACGCGCCACCTCAGTGCACGGGTCTCTTATGAAGGCATCGTGTATATGCTACCAGAATCCACAATGATGCGCTTTTGCCTGACGCCATAGACGCAGACACATTTTAACTCATTCATTCATAAATTTCCACCTCACCGACCTGGCTATATATATAAACTGACCAAGAAAAGACTGCAAAGGACTCGGAGAGGTCAACCCTCCGGCAATTTATTTAAATACACTACTGCCCGTTGAAAACCAATCATTGCAAGTCAATGACACGTTTAACTAAGGCATGTTCTTACAAAAGAAAGCACAAGTGCGCATCAGCATACGGTACCTCAGTGCCATGAAGCTGCAATGCCTTTTTCTCCCCCGAGCTCGCGCGCTGTCCGTGCCTGTCATACAAGAGGAGATGGAGATGAGAGAGGAGATGGGGGGACCCAGAAAGAGACGGAGAACAACATAAAAGAAGAACTAAAATGCCCTCTGTTTCACGTAGTTGAGTAAAACCGTCATCTTTGGAGGGTTAAGTCCTGTGGAAAAGCGAGGTGCCCGTCGGTTAGCATGGCTAATACTGTTGGTAGGACGATAGCTCTGCCTCGCTTGATATTCCCCCCATTGGACCTCAGCGATGATTCTCCCCTCTGACGTCAAGAGTCCTCACAACAGTCATGATCGAGTCTGTGAATCAGAGATGCTGTGGACGGAATATTAATAGTAAAACACGTTCAGACAACATGAATCCAACTATAAGGTACAAGGGACAAGCGCGTCTTACTCGGTTTCATTCCCCCGGTACCGGACCCAATGGCAGCTGCTGCCGCTTTGCGCAAAACAACTCGATTCTTTCTCCTTCTTTTCTCCAAGATTGCCGACCACACCAAACTGTCCTGCTCACACAAAGCCAAAGCACCACTGTCACTTGACTTGTTTTAAGTAACTAAATCTGTCTACTTTGCGCGTCTTTGTCATTACATCTTATGTTTCCTCTTATGACTTTCATGTGTCTTTTGCGTGATATTACGCAACATATTGGCACCCGAAAATTCTTAAAGTATACATTTATAATCGTGATGATTATGTAACATGTCGATTCAGATATCTAATTTCGTCATTGTGTTTTTTTATACGGATTGTAGTGATAAGTATGAGTGTTCAGTGGCGCGTGCGTCTCCCACTATGAGGACACTTTCAAATACTCCAACAACAGATGTCTTTACAAGGCTTTATTTTTAGAAAGTCGCATTTCCTTGAATTGAGCATCTGCTAGCAAATGATGGCAGACAGACAGTCATGAGACAGTTTTACCTGCTGTGACACTTGGTTGTTCTTATACCTCACAAAAACCTGTATTAGTCACAACGTGCAAAAGAAAAATTGGACAATGAACTGTACAGACAAACAGTACATTGCAGGTGGCTTTTGTTTGTGTGCTGAAAATAGAGACACACAGTGAGAATGGAGGGCACTGAACTGTTTAAAGGAATGCTGTTTTTTCATTGCGTTTTCCCTGACAGACAATCTTATGAATAAGTAGCCGTGATCAGAATTACAATAAGTCTCAACATTGGTTGAGCATCAGCCCTGCAATGTCTGTTCATTGATGGGAGCTCTCACCAATCACCTTCACTCTCACTCCCCCATTCATCTTCTCTGCACAGCATTGTGGGTAAGCTATTACATCATCACTCTCTCATACCTTTCTCACAAGTATGCATGCACTGTTACAACAATAATTTACAACACCTTTCTGCATTATCACACCTATATACACATATTACCTGATAAATGTATTGTATTTGAATACATTTGTTACACATTTTGATGCACATTTGTCAATTGGCAATGCAGTTAAATCAATGCACACTATAATATGGTTGGTAGCTGAATAGACAGACCTATTTATTTGTCTCTTTAAAATCCACTTATGTAAATAAACTTATTGTATCGCGATTTTCCCTAGTATGTTTCTTAGCTCTGTTTATCTTAGTATTGTGTAAGCAGCTACTGCCAAGATCAATTTACTTTCTGTTAGACCATCTAAATAAACAAGTGCATGTCAATCTAGTGCTTAAGTTGTCCTGAGATACTGTATTGATGATTAAATAAATGCATTGCAATCCCTCCATTCAGCTGAGAAGACTATTACTGAACCCATGTCGACCGCGCAAAAACCTGCTGACGCTTTCCAAACGCTGGAACTCGCTCGTCAGCAGATGCTGTAGCATTGTGTCCGTGAGTATGTGTGTGCATGTGACTGCCTCATCAAATGTATTTATCTGCTGTGAGCAAGCCAGTGTGCTTCTATTCACTGTCTGTTTGACAGCAGCAGCTTAAACACTCTCAGTATGAAGTTTTTATTTACTGTGATTTTCTCAGTCGCAGCCCTCTCCAATTTCAAACTGTTTTCAGTCTCCATTGAGAGCGGCTCTTTAATGCAGCACTCTGCTTCTTTCAGGCTTCTTTCTGCTTCCTGTCTTAATGACACTGCTGTGTATCTCTTGAGTGGGTGGAGCAAGTTACACCACCACAAAGTAAAAAAGGGAAGATGGCTATGAGAAATGGAACAGTTCTTGAAGTTTACAATTTTTGAAAGCAAACAGTACTCATGGTCTAGGATTTAATGCTGTGTAAGTCAGTGTAAGTAAGAATTGTAGATAGATAGATAGATAGATAGATAGATTCACTGAAATAATAACAGGTCAGTAAAAGTAAGGTTAATGATTGGTTAAAGTAAAGTTATTTTAACATGTCTGACATAAGTGGTAAGCCAATTGTTTTGTGGTAGTTAGTGGTTTCCAGATTCAGGATGTTAGATGATCTGCAGTTTTTGTTTTACTTTTGATGTGGTCCGCCACCCAGAAAAACACTGCTCTAAACAATGGCAATATCATTTTCATCAGATTACAATAATCAGCATTATAGTTCTATATTTCTTCGCGCCCTGACAAATCTTACCAATTCACAAAATTAACGGAATGCATAGCTGATATAAAAAATTGGATGAATAGCAATTTCCTAATTCTGAAAAAACAGAGATTCAAATTATTGGACCAAAAACCTCTGCACGTAATAACCTAGAAAACTTTCTAACACTTGATGGATGTTTTGTCAAGTCTTCGTCATCAGTTAGGATATATCTATATTATATCTATATTACGACATATGCTCTCAATGACAAATGCGGAACAGTTAGTTCATGCGTTCATGACCTCAAGGCTAAATTACTGTAATGCTTAACTGGGTGGTTGCCCTGCATGCCTAATAAACAAACTCCAGCTGGTCCAAAATGCAGCAGCAAAGTTCATACTAGAACCAGGAAGTATGACCATATTAGCCTGGTTCTGTCAACACTGCATTGGCTCCCTAATAAACATCGTATAAATTTTAAAATCTTGCTAATTACTTACAAAGCACTAAATGGTTTAGCTCCCCAGTATCCTACTTGTGCGAGCTCTTAACACATTATAGTCCTTCACGTCTATTGTGTTCTCAAAATTCTGGCCAGTTAGAATATCAAAATCAACCGCAGCCGGTAGATCCTTTTCCTTCTTAGCACCTAAACTTTGTAACAGTCTTCCTAGCATTGTTTGGGAAGCAGACACACTCTGTCCATTTAAATCTAGACTAAAAACACATCTCTTTAACTTGGCATACACATAACACATTATCTACTGATTCAAATCATGTAAATTGTTAGGCTGCATAAATTAGGTCAGCCAGAACCGGAAACACTTCCCATAACACCTGATGTACTCGCTACATCATAAGAAGAATGGTGTCTAATATTAGTCTCTCTCTGTTTATCCCGAGGTTTACCGTAGTCTGCCAGATCCAGGCCGTATCCAGGTGAGATGAAAGAACTGCGCCTAGACACGACGACAACGCAGCCCTGAAGAGTCAACTAAACTATCACCTGCGAAGGCCTTCTTCCCTTTCCTTTCCCTATGTATAGATAAAACGTTATCAAAATTATTCCAGTTCGCATGGATCCGCGGAAACGACAAGTAATTCTGTCTTATGCGGGCCAGACAAGTAATTTGGCAATGTCACTTTATAAAAAAGACTAAGCGTCTGCGCACATACACATTCAAACGCGCATACCTATAGACTAAACATGTAAATGAACGGCAAGAATGCAGTAAAAGTCTTCTGTTTTCAGTTAAAAATGTGTCATTTAAGCGTCCCCTAAGTTAATAATTAACTGATTTTTATAATCAGAAACTTACTTTATCTCGATAATAACTTTTTCCTAGAGATGCTGTAAAGCCAAAATGATCTCTGTCCATTAATTTTCCTATTATCACTGTGAAGCTGCTTTGAAACAATCTGTATTGTAAAAAGCGCTATGTAAATGAAGATAACTTGACTTCATAGTTAGGATGAGTCTGTGATGCAAAACTACTGATGGCTGATTAGTAGAAAGTTCAATTATATAAAATTTGACTGTGAAATGTCATGATTTAGCTTTGTTACTGTAAAATGCTGCAATTTAGAGGTTTGTAATGGTGTATTGAGGGAATAATAGCAGTTAATTGTAGTGCATATTGATTTATTGATGAGTTAGGGAGTAATCACAGGTGAAATTTGTCTAAAATGTCACATGCAAGAAAGGTAGAAAGAAAACTGGAAAGCTGTTTCCAGTCAAGCTTTTCAGCAGCAGCCATCTTCTTCAGAAGGTAGACAATATCATTCTGTTTATTCTAAGCAGGCACTGCAGTTAAGTTGTCTGCCACTTTACATACTTGAGCTCTTTAAAGCAGGATGGATTCTGATCAATGTTTTTATCATCCATCAGCTGGAAAAAATAGTTTTGAAAGTGATTCCAACAATATCGCTTTTCTGTGTCATTATCGTTATAGTTGTGGTGGATTCTGCTATTCTTTTCTATTCTTCGATTTTTAGAACTTTATCTTTATGGTTATCATTATAGTTATCGTTATTGGTGTAAACGGGCCTTTATTGAAAAAGAAAAAAATGCAAGGAATGGACATGGTTATATGCATCATTTGTTGACTGTGTTTTGAGATGTGGAGGCAATGATTTAATGATTGAAAATATAATGCATACTTCACCAGAGAGAAGTCTGTCATTTTCACTAGAAGGTCTAGTTATGACATTTTGATTAAACATTATGAAGTTAAAAAAAAAAAAAAAAAGCCTATAAATCATACTAAGTGATTTTTTGAAAATGTAAAAATGCCAAAAGTTTTCTGTGATGGGTAGGTTTAGGGGAAGGTTTAGGGTTAGGGGATACAATATACAGTTTGTACAGTATAAAAATCATTATGTCTATTAAAAGTGTCCCCATAAAACATGGAAACCCAACGTGTGTGTGTGTGAGAGAGTGAGAGAGAGAGAGACTGAACGAGAGATCGAGTGTGAGTGAGCGAGAGAGTGTGAGTGAGTGAGTGAGTGAGCGAGTGTGAGTGAGTGAGCGAGTGTGAGTGAGCAAGTGAGTGTGAGTGAGGGAGTGAGTGAATGAGTGAGCGAGTGTGAGTGAGTGAGTGAGCAAGTGTGAGTGAGTGAGCGAGCGAGCGTGAGTGAGCGAGTGAGTGAGTGAGCATTCCATTAATATCTCCCCCAAGCTGGAGCTGGTACCGTGGCTCTAACTGGGTCAGTTTTTTCCATCTAATAATGGCAGTATTATACCTATAGGCACAGATAGCTATTTGTCAAACTCCTTCTTTCTTTTTCCATTCGATCTCTCTCTCGCTTTTGTCAAGATCTCTTCTTCACTTGATGGGGGATTAGTCTGCAGCAGTTAACTTATGCCCAGTGGGGGTCCGGCTGGCTTGCGTGAGCAGCAGGTGCCCATGTGTGAAGAGTACTCCCAAGGGGGGTCAGAGACAAGTGTTAGTATCCACTCAGGATAGACTTTTCCATAGCTTTCACCCACAGCCTCTCTGACTGATGAGAGCATGTCATTTCATATTAGTCCTAAGAGGGAGACAGCAGGGGTTTGGGCAATTGTGTATTTACGGAATCTGTGAAGATGATAGAGGAAGACGGAAGCTGATAGCAGGTCAGATGAGGCAAAGGCCAGCCAGAAAGGAAAAATAGTAGGGCTTAAGGGAGATGGAGTAGACTGAGCAGTTTTTTCAACATTATATTTAATATGAATTTTACAAAATTATGATAAGCAATCATCAGGCACATTAATTATTTGGATTTTTATCTGTAATGAAATGAGGAGGGTTTTAGTTTTCAGTATTTAAAGTATTCAGCAGTGGACTTAACATATATGATGTACACAAAATTGTTTTTTTTTATTTATTGATTTTAATATATTTTTAATATTATTATTTATTAATACCCAAATAATTTGTATCCAAATTATATTTGTATTTAAAAAATTCAAAACAAAAATTCTGTTTTCTTCTTAGATTTCACAACTAGAGGACTTGACTATTAATTCTCTAAAACAGCTCCACGTACTATACCGCTACTATATTTTTTATACTACTATATTTTGCTCTGGAATTAGCACCCTTAGCCTCATCTTTATCTTACAATAACTGAGGAAATGGCAAAGCTGATCTCTAGTCAATGTAAAAGGGCAGTGGCTGTTGTTCACTCTGTTGAGGAGTCCATTGGGAATGGTTCTAAATGATTCACTGATCTTTAGATAATATTTCTCAACTGTTGAACCAATTAGCGGTTTCTGCTTGTACACTTCCCCTGTGCACTGCTGTTAAAATTATAATCCTGTTCCAGTTGTGCTCTTTTGCATAATTAGTATTCAGTTCCTTTGAGACAGAAATCCACACATTTAAATATTTATTTACACCCACCTTGCGAAGACTACAAAAAAGACAAAAACAGTACAGATACATATTTTAAAAATGTGTATGCGTCAGTAATTGTACATGAGTAATCACATTTGTATCAAGGATACACTCACACATTCAGATAAGCATATGCACAAACAAGCCTGTTTCTTTTACTGAAGATCAAAGGGAGGCTCAGTGTTTCATGGTCTAGTTGTTTAAATGAGAAGGACATACATGGCAGTGAATAGGAATGGATTCTATCTATCTGTCTATCTATCTATCTATCTATCTATCTATCTATCTATCTATCTATCTATCTATCTATCTATCTATCTATCTATCATCTGTCTGTCTGTCGTTCTACTTATTGTTCTGTCTATGTATCTATCCATCCATCCATCCCTCAGCTGACTGAGACAACTTTCATCTCACTGAACGCGTTCTCATGGCAACCGATAAACGGTGGAACGATTCTTTTGCGTGAACCATCTGATGATTGTACATTTTGTATAAGCAACCAACAGGACAACGCTTGTGCACATTTTTGTGTCATTATCTTAAATTAAAACATAATACATTTACGACTGAATCTCGTAGGCAAGTGTAGCCTGCATGTGTAATACTTCTGCATCATAATCACTGAGCCCCTTGCGCTTCTGCTTGCGCACGGCAGGTAGGATGTTATTCCTCTGCAGTGGTTTAAGTGCGCGTGGATACGCGAAGGATGACGTACCTCGAGGGGCACGGCAGCTCGCCGGGAAATGCGAAACTCTTTCTCCGTGAGTTCCTTGTTCTGTGGCTTTCTGTAGCATCTAGTCCGATGCATCTCTTTGACCTCAATACCAATTCTTGATTGTTCATAGCACGGTTGCATAAAAACCCAACTTTAACTAGTTTGCCCCACATCTAAAAATAGCTGTAGTTTAAGACGCTAGATGTGGTGTTTTAATGCACTGAATTATAATTTAATTATACAGTGACCTTGATGATTATTTAATTGGGACCGGTAGCATTAGACAGACAGTGTGTTTTAATTTATACCGCTGGGTGGCAGCAGAAAGCTACATCCAAAATAATGACTCAGTCGGTAGTTGGGGGTGCCCCTTACTCATGAACAGCTTTATACAACTTTATATATCCTTTAAAGGGACAGTTCACCCAAAAATGAAAATTCTGTCATCATTTACTCACCCTCAAGTTGTTCCAGACATGTATGAATTTCTTTCTTCTGCTGAACACAAAAAAAGATATTCTGAAGAATGTCGCTAACCAAACGGTTGATGGGCCCCATTAACTTCCATAGTATTTTTAATTTTTTTTTTTTTTTTTTTTTTTTTTTCTCCATACTATGGAAGTCAATGGGGCCCATCAACTTTTTGGGTACCCATACTCTCCAAAATATCTTCTTTTGTGTTCAGCAGAAGAAAGACTGGTAATAGCCATCTGGATAACAAGTGGAATATTGATTGATATTGGTGGACATAAACTATAATTCACAGTCAGAAAAAAAGAAATAATCTTTGCTTCTAGATAGTGGTTAATTTAATCTCTTTTCTTTCTTTTTTTCAGACCATTAATGCTAGTAAAGCATAATAAATGCACATGTAACATTTCATACTTGAATTTTAATGAAAATAATTTCTAAGTCCCTGGTTTAGATAGTGGCTGCAGCACGAGGTGAATGTAAATGTGCTCAGGTCAGCAGTTAGATGCCACTCAGGTGTGTGTTAAACATGAAAGCACACATCAATTTGTTGCAATTTTATATCTTTCTAATGACAGAAAATTAGCATCTATCTACAGTATTGTGGATGTGAAAGAACGCCCAGGAGCTAAAAGCCATTAGAGCTTATTATGGTGATGGATGTAGATTCAGAACAAGAATTGTAGTACAAAAAGAACATAAAATTAATGTTATAGTTCATTTTAACAGCTATGTACAATCATATAAGAAGTCATGGGAGATAACAGCAGTTTACAGAGAGTTCACATGGAAAATAATGTCTAAAACTGGTCTCAGAACAGCATGTATTTCATTGTGTATATATTCTGTTTTCATTTGAGAAATGAGAGTGGGTGTTAAATAGCAAGAGATGCTTTTGGCCAGTTACGGTTAATGCGTTGGAGAAACTAAGGAATAGGACAGAAAATGGAAGAAAAAAAAAAGAAAGAAAAGAAAAGAAAGGTTGTAAAGCACTCAAATACACTAAAGTTTTCTCACTTTACGCCTACATCTTGAACATCTTATTATGAAATGACTTAATTTCATTGTGTGCAAATCACTTAAATGTGTAAAATGGACATTTATTTCATCCATTCATGTTGAAACTACACTTTTAGTACTTTTTTGTACTTTTCTTGTGGCAGGGGATTTTTGGTTCCCACATGCAATCTGTAAAGGGGGACTAGAGTTGTAGAGTAACCGTAAGTTTGTGAAACTAAGTGTGAATTTGTAAGTGTAAGTTAGTGAAAGTGTTTTTTTTTTTTTTTTTTTTTTTATTAAATAGGCAAATTATTTATGTTTATTTATTTATTTTTGGAACGATATGAAGAAATGGAGAGACATAGCATTTAATGATCTGTTACACTTGAGATTAAGAAGAGTTATGGTGAATTTTGAGGGGTTTGATTGGTAAAGAGTGGAGCTTGTGTAGGTTGAGGACGGGTAAATGGGGCATGAGCTGTATATCACTGTGCATATCAATGGTGTGTAACAAGTCTCTTGCACTTCCTGCTACACTGAATAAATGTTTAGTATGCTAAAGCTGTTGCTAGCTACTAGTTAACTGCATTACTTTGACATGTTTAATTGTATTGGGGTTCCTAAATTCAGGTATTTTGTTAAGAAACCTCATTACGAACCAGTGTTCACAATAGATTTAAGGAATTAAATATGCCTTTATTATTATATAAAAATCCATATTCTTGATTGCACACTAGACCCGATGCTGTGATAATCTGAACCATTATTACCTGAGTCTAAATGGCGAACTCTGTCAATCAGCTCGACGTGTAGCAACAAGTCACATATTTCTTCTGCGAAGACCCCCTTCCTAATAAACACACTCCAGTCTGAAGTTTCTGAATCGATATTGTAAGCATTGTGTCTGCATAGATAACTGTAGTAAAACGATAATAGATGAAGAAGCATTTATCTCTCAAACATTTCTTAGATATCTGCTGTCAAGCCATCCAGATGTGCTGACACACGGACGCTCTCGCGCTCTAGTCCACCCCTCCCATTCGATTCAAATCTTATCCGATGCTATGCGTACACGCGCGTATGTGCGCGACAGAAGCAGATTATTTGACAGTATCTAACCGCGCTGCGCGAGAGCCCACCAAGAACAACAAGAACACACACACGAGGGTCAACGGGAGCCGACAACGCACCATAGAGGTAAAACACCACGTCCACCTTTTCATTTAGTCGGTACAACCGCCGCAGACGGAATCGTGCTCGAGAGTGGCAGTTGAGTCTATTTGTCAATTCAGAAAGTGATGGCCGAGCGCCACGAGCGTTAAATGAATCAAACCGTTAACGGTTTTATTCAAATGACAAAGCCGGAGATTGCTGCTCGCGTGAGATCGCTAAATTGTGTATGTCCAACATAAATGCTGCCTGTAACACGGCTGTTTTTGGTTGAAAAGACATGAGAACACAGCTGGTGCTACTGAGTCAGAGATATCTCTGTAAATATAATCTCCCCAAATCCAAAAGCCCATTAGACGCCTGCGTTTAAATATTAGTAATGTCATTATTAAGTCGAACGTCTTTTTATTGCTCTGCAAAGCGACTGGCTCGTTTTCACACGTAGACAGCCGACGCGCGACATCATAACAGGTAGTTATTTCATGTTTACAGGAGATGTGTTTGCAATAAACTGAAGTGTGTTCCAGAAAGCGTCGTGTTTTATACATGGAGACACGTTAAAGCAATATTTTGGGGACAAGAGGCGATTCAATTTATTAACAGCTAGAAAGGTGATAACGGAGTGTCGCCGAACCGAATGATTGTGAGCGCAACGAATGCGCAGCTGTGAACACACGCGCAACAGTCAGCGAGTTCATGTATCTCTCAAAGCCCTGACAGCGACCGTCTGTGGATTATGTCAAATGGGTTTGTATCGATTCTGAGCGCTAATGGGCTTCACCGTCTGCATAAGGGTCAATGGCGTGTCGCTCATTATTTTGCCTGGATCTATTTTTATTCAAAAAGCAATTCATAAAATGACATGAATACATTCTAATAAACATCATTTTGGATATGCGATTTTGTGAGGATTAAAGTTAAAAAAAAAAAAAAAAAAAAATGTAATGGTTTAACTCTGAAGATTTTTATGACAGATTTTTATTTTTTTTTTTATAAAGTTGTTTAGCATAATCTTATTTCTTAAAAGCAATGAAGAAATTTTTGTTATTAAATTATTAATTTTTGAAACTTTTGTCTTCCAAATGAGTGGTATAATTAATGTGCAGGAAGAGAAAATAGTATGATATGCTCGCCTGTATTTAAGGTTTAAGTATTTAAGTACTTGTACTTGGTGGTTACGCAAAATTATTTTTATGCACAAAACCAACATGAATACAAAGATCACAAGCACTTGCGTTTTAAAAGATTTCTCCTTTTTATTATCTCGAATATCCCCCTTTTTTCAATGACCCATAATGCTATTGTGCAATAGACAAAATAATCCCCTGTTGCTGTTAGCTGTCCTTTGGTTTGTGCACTGGTTTCTTTTGTTAGCCTCAAAACAATCAAAATAGAGGAACTAAATTTGCTATGAATGCTGAAGTTCCTAGACTAGAGCTTCATGGGTCTGTAAAATGAAAGTAGAAGAAGTCTCTTTTGGAATCAATACCGTTAGCTGCCGTTGAGCAATGCCTTCTCCATTTCAGAGCTGACTTGGCACAAAGGAGGAGACGAGTGCAGAGAAAATACTGTCCCCTGCACAGTCATGGCCTCGAAGTTCAATCCAAATGTCCTTTATGTCCGGGAGCCCCGGGAGTCCCTGACCTCTCCGGACCCTCAAGTCGAGGCAGGTGACGAATCATCGGACAGTGACGGGGAGCCTGAGGAGACCTCGCACAAACTCATCCGAAAAGTGTCTACGTCTGGTCAGATTCGAGCCAAGGTAGGATTTAGGGATGTGAGAGAGAAAAAAAAGATAATTTTCACATGTCAAGGATAGATTTTGTTTGCTTTTTTTAACCACCCAAATATTTATTTATTTTTTATTTTTTATTTTATTTTAAGTAGAGGAGATTTTCTGTGAGAAAAGTAAGTGGCTGGTCACACTTGCTGAAGTCACCCCCAAAGATGAAGGGCTCAATACCCATGTGTGCGCGCACACACACACACACAAACACACACACACACATATACATTGTATGGTTGTAGCTGGAGTGCATATTGATCCAGAAGACAGTCGCTGATGGCTCAGAATCAGTCAATACTTGGCATGCTATGATGACTAGTACAGTGTATGTACAATATCAATGTCAGTTTGGACTAATGTTTATTTCTGAAAGGGAAAAAGGATATGAGGCCGTCATTAGCAAGCTTATACATATACAAGCTTATACAAGCTACATACATATATGTACTGTATATACATATACAGGCTTATACAAGCTAGATATGACAGAACCCTGTCTACAAAGTGGATGCACATGTTCTTTATTAATCAAATGCCTAAATGTTGTTGATTAATTGAGCTCATTTTAAAATAGCTTCTTCCTTGCAGAATGATTTTGACAGTTTGGTGTGGAGCTCAGTCTGTTCATTAACACACTGAGGGTTACCCTTGACCCCTCACACATCCTTGTTTATTGTGTCAACATTGTGTTGCATTGTGATATTTTGCAACCGTTTTTCCTACCAGTGTGACTAAATTTTGTTAGAGGTCGCACTGGTGCAACCATCATGTTGCCCAGCTGAGAGCTGGCATTTCTGTTGCATATGAGAAACATCAAACGGCAAACAAAACGAAAGTGGAATGAAACCGCGCTACTCATTTGAGCTGCACAGCATGGACCGTTTATCAGCTCGCACCAATTTGCCACAAAATTAATAACATCGGTGCGAGATCTAGTGAGGAGCATTTAGATTCGGCGCAGATTTCTCTGTTATAAACCATATCAGATCAAACAGATCTGATGTGGAAACCAAAAGAAACATTGTGCCATGAATGAACAAGTTATAGGTTTTCCAGTCCACAAATCAAGAACAATCATCATGGATTTAATTTAGTAACACTAACTGTAACCATGGTATTGTGGCAGAAATAGTCATTAATTTCAGGGTTCGTACAACCTTTCAAGACTTTCAAGAGCTTCGGACAACTTTTTTTAGCACTTCAAAGCTCTAAATGTGAATAACTGCGTTGCAGTCGATTTAAGGTGTGCCCCTAAATTTTCTGCTTGTGCTTGCTCTTAAAATTTTCAGTAAGGGGCTACAGTGCTCCTAGTAAAATAAAGTTAGTCTGGAGCCCTATATATATATATATATATTATAACTCCATGTAACTCCAGGCTAAAAGGTGTAGCAGAATTTAGTGTCTCACCTGTGCTTCCCACCCCCAACAGTTCAGCATTCGTGTGTCAGACTCAGGCGACCTTTCTCCTTTGACCCATGTGAGATCATGAGTGTTAAATGGGACTGCAACAGTGAGGCCACCTGCATTGAAACAGAACAATGTAATGTTATAGATTGCACGTTTGTCTGCTTAGCAGTAATTTAGTAACCAGCTATATACTGTGTTTCTCTGACACTGTTTGGCCTTGGCCCATTGAACAACTTTTTTACATTTAACACTCTGTATTGCTACTCACAGAGTGCAAAGGTTTATTGCAGTGCCACCATAACAAATCATTACAACTTTGTCTGTTAATTGCTAGAAGCTTCCTTTAATACAGATCTCAGATCAGGACTTTATCTCTGTGCTGGAGTGCTTCACCTTCTGTTCCTTTCTGTTAAATAGCTGAAAACTGACTTCAGATCAGTTTAACCATCTGATCTGCTTGGAGTAAGCAGATCTCAAATAAGCAATGGCTTTGTGTTGGTGAACAGTTAGATCATAGCTGTAATAAGATGAACCTGATCCCAGATCAGTGCATGTCAGTCATGTTTATCTTGACTGTGCGGTTGATGAAATTAGCAGAATATTAGTCAGTATCTGCAAGCCAATGAAGCTGAACTAATTGAATCAGGCAATTACATAGATGCCAATCAAGTTAACATTTTCATTTTGTCAATGAATGTCTAACGCTTTACTAATACTTTATGTTGAAATTCTTTAAGTAAGATCTATTTAATGTTTTAAAAGAAGTCTCTTATGCTCACCAAGGCTGCATTTATTTTATCAAAAATACAGTATTGTGAAATATTACAATTTATAATAACTGTTTTCTATTTTAATGTATTTTAAAATATAGTTTATTCCTGTGATGGTAAAGCGGAATTTTCAGCATCATTACTCGAGTCTTCAGTGTCACATGATCCTTCAGAAATCATTCTAATATGCTGATTTGCTGCATGTCTGATTATTATCAATGTTAAAAACAGTTGTGTTGCTTAATATTTTTGTGGAAACCATGATATTTTTTTAGGTTTCTTTGAAGAATAGAAAGTTTGAAAGAACAGCATTTATTTGAGAAAAAAAAATGTAACAATGTAAAACTCTTCACTGTCACTTTTGATCAATTTAATGTATCCTTGCTGAATAAAAGTATTAATTTCTAAAAATCTTACTGACCCCAAACTTTTGAACGGAATTTTAATACTTAATGTTTGATAGTTTCACAAATAGCTCAGTTTATCTTGTTTAAATCTCAGAGGAAATGTCCTTTGAGAGAAATTTATGAAAATGTTGTCTTTTTATTCTTTTCACATACACATACACTTTGACAGGAAATAAGGGTGTGTTTACAAGCACTCACCTTGCTACTTGAGATAAAGGCATAGAGCTTTAGGTAAATTTGGCTGACAGCTGCTGTTTCACTGTTTTTTACATTATAGACCTGAGGATTTGTACACAGCATGTAATGATCTAATTGACTGAATCATTGTGTATCAAGCTATAGCCTTGTGTAGCCAGAGTTGTGATTTGCGGCATGAACTTTGATCCACAATGAAGCTTTTTTGACCAAGAAGACAGGAAGAGACCATCTGATCAGCCACAGTCCGTTTCTTTTTTGCATGACATTTAGGGGCATGTTTACCTTTAATAGATTATGCCACAATAATTAATGTTTCCTGTGATGTGCTCATTGTGACAGCACTAATCAAAAAACCTGTGTGGACTTGCACCCAGAGGTTGCGTAAAGCCAGCCAATCAGACCGGAAATGGCGATTTCAATCGGCGCTTGATAATTTTGTGTGCAATATGCATCAGACAGTCAATGAATGGATTGCTGATGGTTTGTTGGAGGGTCATCAGACGTTGAGACTAATGACAGGCTAATGCTGCTTAGCAGAATTTGAAATTCAGTACAGTACGTGCCTGATGAAAAGTAATTGTCTGTTTGTGTGTGTGCTTAGATTGGTGTCAGCAAACACTGCATGCTTCTTCCTCTTGCTCATTAGTGATTTCCCCTTCATTAGCATACTTGTTAAACCCTGCTAAGCGTGACATGTCATTTCAGCCTGACTGAGTTCATTTATTACCTGTTGTTGGCTTGCACACACTGACATTTATATGTGTAGAATCGAAGTGATGTACATTTTGTACATATCTTAGACCATATGACCCCATATGAGTGTTTTGATGATCACCTTATTTTAATTAATTTATTGTATATACCAAAATAAATATGCATTTTAAGTTACTACTGTACATTTGACACCCTGGATGCTAACATTGTATAGACTAATGTCTAGGCTAAAATTAATACTTTTATTATTGATTATTGTTATAAAGCTGCACTTGGGTTCATCAACGCTTGCTATCAGTGGAATCCTTACAAAAGGGAACCAAAGTAAAAAAGACATATTAGGATTTTTCCGGACACACTGTGGGAGCCGATGCTTAAAACGGGCGGTGGAGGAGGTTTAGACGTTCCAGGCTTATAATAATAATAATGAAAATGAACAAACAAGCGAAGATGACACATGAATATATTCATGCAAAAGACAGCATATCTTAGTTCTGTGAAACACAGCAAAACCAATGTTATTCTCATATAGAGAAGAAATAAAGCAACCTCAGCATCCGTTTTCAGGCCTTACCGCTCCATAAGGTCTCTCCAGTGCTGAAAAGCTTCTCCGATATTAAAGGGTTAGTTCACCCAAAAATGAAATTTCTGTTATTAAGTACTCACCCTCATGTCGTCCCAATCCCGTAAGATCTTTGTTCATCTTTAGAACACAAATTAAGATATTTTTGATGATATCCAAGGGTTTCTGAACCACACATAGGCAGCAACGTCATTTCACCTTTTGAGGTCCAGAAAGGTAGTACAGACATGCTTAAAATAGTCCATGTGACTACAGTGGTTCAACCGTAATGTTCTCTCCCCTGTCATTCTCCTACGTTGTTGATGTAGTGAATGCAGTGCAGCGTTTTCCATGTTTACGTCCAAACACCAGCTCAGTATTGGCTGAGGTTGTACATGTGAGAACCACGATGCATGCGTGTGATGCTGACGCAGGAGTCGGCCAATAATGAGTCGCCGTTGTGACGTAGAACATGGAAGCGCTGCACAGCGTTCACAACGTCAGCATCGTAGGAGAATATCTGGAAAGAGAAGAAATTGTTGAATAAAGTCATTATTTTTGTTTTGTTTTTGCGTATTTGTTTTAAGTATTCTCGTCACTTCATAACATTAAGGTTGAACCACTGTAGTCACATGGACTATTTTAACGATGTCTTTACTACCTTTCTGGACCTCAAAAGGTACAATGACGTTGCTGCCAATATGTGGTTCAGAAACCCTCGGATTTCATCATCATCACGGAGGTCTTACGGTTTGGAACAACATAAGGGTGAGTACTTAATGACAGAAATTTCATTTTTGGGTGAACTAACCCTTTAACGCAGATAATATACGATCTCTTGTCTGATTGTAACCCCTCTTTTTAAAGTTATATTCCCCTGGCCTTTTGTATTTTCTCTGCCATCTCTCTCTTTCTGTAGTCGTTCTGCTAATGTCTGTCTTGTGCACTGAGCTTTCTCTCCTCCCGCGTCATGACTGTATACGCCCCTTACTGCTGATTGGCTACAAGTGTGTTTTGGTGCTTGGTCCGATACACTTTTCAACAGCGTTTTTCAAAAATCGTTTACTGCACCTTTAATGATTAAAGGACTAGTCAACAGGAGGAGGCCTGAGAAATAAGTGTTTTCAGGGCTCAACAAACAATGTTTTGCTCAATTGTGCTGATGTAAATATTTTGCCACGTTACATTACTCGCCTGGGTGACATAGATGATGATTTGTTTAAGGCAGTTAAAAAATTATCTATCCTTATAGTTGAACTCTGGTGTGAAGAGAGAAAAAACTAGAGACAAAATGAGATGTAGAAAGAGGAGAAAGTATGTTGAGAACTTGTATATATGTGTTTGTGAATTAGGAAAAAGAAGGGAGTAACAGTGATGTGTGTAGGTTTATCCTGTAACAGGTTTCCTCTGAGGGTCTCATTTATCAGTGCGCAGTATCAATACTCTTTCTGTGTTAGATGGCCCTATTCTCCTTCTTCCTCTCCAAGGGGTAAAGAATTACATAAGAATCTGTCTCTCTTACTCTCTCTCTGCCCTTTTTGTTAGTGCCCTCATTAATTTGGTGTGCAGAAACTGGAGGCAGGCAAGGAGGAAAAGAATGTGTGTTGTTGTGTTTTGTGTGTTAGCTGAGAGACACATTCAGTCCATTTGCTGAGAGGCAGAATGACACAAGACAAATTCAGAAAGGGCAAAATTCCATGACAACTAATTAGCCGTTTCTCCTCAAGGTAGTGGACCGAACAAGGATGTGACCCCACCAGACTGGTGTTCAGCTATATTGTTTTCTAAAGAAAGAGGTCTGATACAAAGGCGACACTTCATATTAACTGTTTGAAAAGCTGTAAAAGTGAGAGAGACTGTCTCAAGGAGGAGCAGGAAATACAGTACAAGGAATCATTTAAGGCGAGTAGCAAGGTGAATAAATGATGTAGCACATTTAGTCAAGGACCAAGCAAAGCAACATTTTGAAAAACTACATTCTAAAAAATATATATATAGAAAGCATGGTTAAGGGTGGAAAAAGAGAAGTGAAGATTGCTCTCACTGTGAATGTGGGTGTGACACTGAGGGGTAAATATAGCTTGGTTTTTTTCGGTTGATGTTGTTTATGGTGATGTTATTATTTGCCATTGAAACCACCATTGTTAAATTAAAATGTAACAAAAAGTGTGTTTTATTTATGTATTTATTTTTTTTTACATTTAATCTTTTTTCTTCAAAGGGGCATTTTACAGTATGGCTGATATTGAATATTTAATTATTCATTTCCTGTTTTTTTTACTGTCGCCTAATGCTCACTTAAAATTAATATTTAAAAACACTAAGAATTTAATAAAACAGTTAAATGCAAAAACTTTAAGATTTTAAATTGACTCCATTTTCATGCTAGACATTATTATACAATTTCACTTGTAGATTTTAAAACTACTGATTTTAATGTTAAGTGTTTTATTTTTAATTTAACAGTACAGAATTTTAATATCAGTCATTTATCAGTTATCAGTTAGAATTTTAATATCGGTGAATTCCTAGTCACAAGCAGGTACTTCACCGCTGTGCCACAGCTCTTACTGTAATTCAGTATGTTCTTACTGTTTTTAGTTGGTTTGCATTTAGGAACTTCTTCCAAGAAGACTGTAGCAATACGGGAAATTTTTCCTAGGTGTCTCAAAAAGCCTATAAATTCAGATTATGTGTATGATGAGAGTTCTGTGAATGTTTCATGTGCTCCTGGGTGTTTTTGAATAGTCATGTAGATGGTACTGAAGACCAACTGTATTCAGTTGGAGGAGGAGGTCAAGGGTCATGTTGTATGTGTAAAACCCCTATATAATTACTTGAGGAAAAGGGTAGTCTCATATGTCTAGGAATGACCCTGTGTTTTTCCCTTTGTTGCGTTTCCAAGAAATTGAATTTATGTGGTGACTGACAATACCCCACAGTGAGTTTAGTCTCAACCCACCACTAATGTCTATTTAATGTTTTGGGTAACAAGAAATTTCAGTTAATTTTGGGGATTGAAGACCTGTGTCTCATACTAGTACTGTAGCAGTTGCCCGTTTTCTAGTATCACCTTCTAAACTGTCAAATATGTCCAAGACTGAAAGAATACAGCTGTCACTGAATTCTGCCGAACTTAAAAAACTATCTAACCATCTTTACTCCACTTATCTTGTCTAAACTGGCTTTTTAGCTTTAGGATATATAGATAGGATGTCATAATCACATTAGAACTATAACAGAACCTTGTTTTCTAATTAACATCACATTAGGTTTGACAGATAATTGTCTTATTGTCTTATTGTCGATATTGTCTTATTGTCGATATTGCGACGTGCGCATCCGCGATAGTCACATAGCAGGATGTGCGATGTCTAGTATAAGGATCATTAATCTGTACGGACCAGACACCACGGTTCAAAATGCACCTGATTCTCAAATTAATTGCAAAGTTTGACCATCATACAATGAAAGTTTATCATTTGCACACGTTTTAGATTCTGTCAGTTTAAACATTCAAGTGATTTTAAATCATTTGAGCTAACGAAGACGTGAAAGTGCTCAATTCTGAACATGTGGCTTTTTTCTGTGCACACACACAGAGAGCCGCGCAGATGCATGTGAACACCGAATGCCGTTCTCTTCCGTGTCTATTTGTGCCTAAACGGACACATACATGCAAAAAAAAAAAATAAATAAATTGTCAAAATGAACGTAAAACATTGAGTATCCTCGTAAACAAAGTTGCTTATGGCTAAGGTGAAATAAACGACTGAGAAAGACAACCGGATGTGTAACAGTATTTTGGATCCACGCATTTGGTCTTAAAGTAACAACAGCCTAATATTCCTGCTGCTTTCTGTGTCATGAATGTTAATCAAACAACAAAAGACAAAGAGAAAAATAACTTTTGTAGCTTTAATACAGATTAATTTTAATTTATATACAGTGAAGACTACAGTGTTATTTTACATTTGATTATTTAATTTCTGTACCTGAATACTGTTAGACTTACCTGAAAAATATAAAGCACTATTTGTTTCTTTCGTATCTTTGTTCTATTATATTTATCTATGCTTGTAATTTGTTCATTATTTTCTATGCTTATTCACATACAAAGTCACATACAAAATCACCCCACTGATTCTAGAATATCGCAGATATATATCGCAGAAAAACAAAATATCGCAATGTCATTTTTTTTTTCCAATATCGTGCAGCCCTAATGTAGAGGAAGACAGCCTTAAATACATTATTACAACGGACAAAGAGACATGGGGGACTTTTTTTTTTTTTTTCCATATTTTTTCAAAAAAAACAAAAAAACAAAAAAATAATGATTTAGTCACCCTCATGTTGTTGAAACCTGTATGCTGTTTTTTGCTGCTCCTCACATAAAACTGTCTGAAGATTCAGAAGAGTTGGAATAGTACAAGTTAATATATATTACTTTTATGATGTGTTTTTTTTAGGCCACTGGTCACTATGAACTGGCAAGCTGTGTAACAATTCTTTAAAAATGTGTTCAGCAGAAATAATAACAGCATGTGGATTTGGAATGACATGAGGATGAGTAAATGAGTTTAACTGATCAAACAAATTTTCATTTTTAAACTGAACCATAACTTTAAAGCCTTTGATTCTTTTCTAATGAGGATTTATAATTTTTTCCCCCTTTTGCATTCACATTGTACCTGTCTCATTTATCTCTTTTTTATTATCTCCCTTCTGTCTTTCTTCCTCTACTCATCCCTCGCTTTCTTTCTCCCTTTCTTTCTTTCTGGGTTAAACTTGAAAACCTAATTAGAAAAGCATCGTCCATCATTGCCTTGACAGTCCATTAAGGCAATGGAGCGAAGAAAGGGAGAAGACAGGAGAGAGAGATAGGGAGACAGTGTAAGAGAGAGAGAGAGAGAGAGAAAGGGGCCGAAAGAGGCCTGAAGGATCTCTGGTTTGTCCAGAAGGTGCCGAAGGGACAGAAAGACTGCAGAGCATTTCAATAACAGGAATAGCTGTCAGATCGTGTCTGTGTGTGTGAGAGAGGACGAGATAGAGTAGATGGCAATGTTTGTGTATGTGTGTTTGGAAACATATGAGCTATTTAAAGGTGTTCTATGTAAAGCTTTATAGCTAAAGAAATGAATAGCACCATGAATAAGGAATCACATGGAATTCAATCATTTGGGTTCTAGTTCTGATTCATCTTAATGATTTTGGTTCCTTAACAGTTCCATTAAAGATTCTTTTACTTCTAAATGCGTTTTTAGAGGCGAAATGTTGTCCCATAATTGGCCACATCTAAATGTAATTTGTTTTATTCTTTTATTCTCATTCTTTTCAGTCATTCTTTTCAGGAATCTGACTACACCAGTCGTGCTGTGTGTTATAGGTTCAACAAAAAACAACCGGCTCATATGAGTAATTAGTTTGTTCGTAAATCATTATTTACTGGTCACATTATCTGTGTCTTGGCCGCATATGTCATTGATGCTCCTCAGTTTAGAAAAGTAACCATTACATTCTAGAAAGAAATTACAGTAATTTACGCCTCACTAGGAATAACTTACTACTTTTTTGAAACCGCGTACTTATCCACAATGGCATATATGGTTGACAAATGTGATTTCCTAAGGCTATTGTAAGTTTCTGATTCACTTAGAAAAAAGGTTATTAAGAGTTATTTGTTCATGAATTCTTTCTTTCTTTCTTTCTTTCTTTCTTTTTCTTTCTTTGATGATCACAGATGGGTTCCCCAATATGAGTAATGCACTTGCAGGAAGGCTGATCCCAGGTCAGATATGACTGTAGCCCAACCAGCACTTCTCAGATATTATTAGTTTCATGAGGTAGATTCATGTTGTGTCGCTGCTGAACAGTGTGCATGTAATGTCAATGGTTTTGGTATCTTTAAACAGGTATGGCTGCCAAATACTACCTTCTGTTGTAGTCTTTCTTTCTTTCTTTCTTTCTTTCTTTCTTTCTCTCTCTCTCTCTCTCTCTCTTATGGTAAGCTATGTAACATAGGGTAAACACAGAGACAGACGTGTGCTTTATCCCCTACTGTTTCTTTTTTCTCATCTGCCATTCATGTTATTTTCACTCTGCTGGGCCCATAAGTGATCTACACACAAACTAGCAATCCTTTATCCTATGGCTAAAAGGCTGCCGTAATGAGCTCTCTCATTCTCACATTATGAGGCCACGTGTATGAAAAAAACAGGTGGCAGAGAGAGCAGAGGACAAGTGAATGAGTGGCACAGAGGTTCACAGATGCAGCAGGTAGCTTTTAGTGCTGTTCCAGTCGTCACAGCCACCCAGGGAAACCCGGCAGATGCTTCTACTGAGCATCTATTTTACACCCTAACTAACTGCAATAAAGAGACAAGTGATAAATCAAATCACTCCAATCTACTTGTTTGTGTTTTGTCAGATGTTTGCTTTCTATTTCTGTCATGTCATTCTGGATAACCTTGCCCAGAGTGAAATTTAATTGATTCAAACACATAGCTTTATATAAAACATCAAATATGTTTTGATTCATACAACCTAGTTCGCAAGTACCAAATTGTGCTTAAATGGTCAAACACACACAAATGTATGTACAAAATTACCGTCTTGATGAGTATGCACATAAACACAGTCGATTTTGCCTTAAGTGAACAGTTGAGAAAGTTGTGTAACAGTATTGGATCTGTGGAGCTCTTAAAGTGACAGCAGCCTAATAATCCGGCTGCTGTCTCTGATTTTTTTTTCTTTGTCTTTTGTTGTTTAATTAACATTAATGACACTCACTGCTCTTGAATGACTAACTTTTGTAACCTTAATTGTAAGGATTAATCTGTATTTAATTTATTCAGGGAATATCATCCAGTATTATTTTACATTTGATTCCTTATTAAACTTCTTTAGTATTACTTACCTATAGACGTACCTGGAAAAAAAAAAAACTTAAAAGCACGGTTTATTTTATTTGTATATTTATTCTATTTTATTTATTTGTGCTACTGCTTGTAAATTGTTTGTTTGTTCTTATTTTATTACTGACTGTTACTTGTCTTTTTTGTGAATTCAATTCAGAGTTTGAAATCAGTCTTGTGCTGTATGTAAGCTACCCTGCAACAATTGCCCCATTGTAAAAACAAAAATGCTCTGCATGATCAAACATTTAAGTGAGATAATTATATAAAATGTCTAAAAAATGCCCAAATGTCTACAGTCATTTTCAAAAATGAAATTCAGGCCCTGAATGAATGTCTGTAAAAATCCTGATTGGAGCATCCCTATTCTACATGAAAAAAAGAAGGCTTCAAATAGATCCGTATTGGTGACCGTATTGGCAGATACTGCTTCCTGTGATCGACGATCTGTGATCTGCTCCAAAAATCCTGATTGGAGCACCCTTAATACAACCTTTATTTTTTGTGTTCAGAAAAATTAAATTGTAGATATTTTGCAGGTTTAAGACACAAGCCTCCATCATATGAGTGAAATTAATTACCCCCGTTATAATGTTTAACGTGTGTCAGTGAAAAGGTGGAAGAATGTGCTACTGGGTTGTTAGTATGATTGATAAAGAAAAGAGATGGAAACTGACATACACACACTATTATCAATCATAGTGTGTGTGTGTCAGTTTCCATCTCTTTTCTTTGCTAATGAAGACAGATAGCACATCATAATATAGCATCAGTCATGACAAACACACTTAGCAGCAGCAGTACCATCTCCAGTCAGGACAAAATGGAAGCCATCAGGCCATGTTGACGCCCACTCAGTTTCTCTCATCTATTTTTTTCATAGTTTAAATGAAGAAAACTGAAGCAGGAAGGAAGTCTACTTCTGTGTTTCCTCTTTTGACACTCTCTGCAATTCAGAGCATGTTTTGTGCCACTAAAAATAGCAACAGAGGGTTTTGATTCACGCTACACACTCCACAAAACAGGAAGCGTCCAGGGGGTTAATTCAGTCAGGACAGTGAGGCACAACTTAGTGTAGACAGAGTTTAATCAGATGTTTTTTTTTTTTTTTTTGGTTTTTTGATGATAATGATAGATACCTTTTTTTTTTTTTTTTTTTTTTTTTTTTAAAGCAACACTGTATGTCTTTCTTTCTTTCTTGCTTTCTTGCTTTCTTTCTTTCTTGCTTTCTTTCTTTCTCCCTTCAGATCAACTGATAATCACAGATGGTTCCCCAGTATGAGTAATTCACTTGCAGGGAGGCTGAACCCAGGTCAGATATGACTGTAGCCCAATCAACACTTCTCAGATGTTATTAGTATGTATAGAACTGGTTCCATACAGTACGATTTATGGTTGCACGGTTTACCCCGCTACTGTAGTATTGCAAAGCCTGAGCCTCAAAATACCAGCAGTGCCACAGTATATTCCAAATGGTAGAATCGTGATTCATGGTAGACAGAATGAATGAAACACAGAATGAAACGCAATGCAGGAATTCAAAGATTAACTCCTTTTATCAGCATCTTAAAAACACAGCCCAAAACACCTGTCTGACGTATCTGTACATAAGTTAACCATTAAAAATAGCGCATGTGAAATATAAAAACATGGCAGTGAACTGCTTAAGCACCTCCTGTGATAAGTTTAATAAACTGTAGAGAGGTTTAGGATTGTTAGTTTTGCTCATGTTCATTATTGCAGATGTAACTTTATAATAAACTTCAATAAAAGTTCTGGGTTTTCAAAGTCTCCCTTCAATTTTCAATGAAAACTGCATTGTAATGCTGTGTGAAATTGAAGACATTAAATTATATGTTAAGAACTATTATTTTTTGTATAATAATATTCACTGTAGTAGTAGTAGTAGTAATTAATTTAAAAAAAAAACTGTGTCGTGACACTTCTTGGTATTGTGATACTTTAGCTGGTATAATACAACCTTAGTATGGATTAAGAGTTTATAATGTATTCTGTCCTTTACAACACATCTGTTTATGAAAAAAAGTCATTTGACTTTTCATCTGCACTGTTAATCGGAAGAATAGTCACAGAGGGTCTGAAATGGGAATGAATGGCCTGAAGAGTCAGAACTGTAGGTTTTGTGGGCATGGGCAGTGACAGGGTGATATGGTGACAATCTACACATTCATGCAGGCCAGAAGCTGAGAGAAAGAGAGAGAGGGAGCAACAGGGAGGAATGAGTCATTCTTCTTTTACACAGTCGCTCTGGTCCACTCGAGGAGTTTTAGAGGAGAGAGAGAGAGACAGACCTTTTCTCTAATCAAAGGCCATTGTTCTGTGCCTGGCTGTTGTCAATTCTGGAGCGGTCCAGTATAAAAGCTCTCAGAGTCGATCACATGCATCAGCACTGCACCAAACAACACCGCAGTGTAAACAGAGGGCACACACAAACCTTGCTCACACACATACACAGAAGCCATGAAAGCATAAATTTACTGATTGTGTGATCCAGGTGAGCTGGATTCAAAAAGAAGCTCTCTTGATAGATGTTTAGATTAGTCTGATTTGAACACAGTAGTAATGCCAACTGGTTTAGCAATGTTAGGTCACAAACTACTACAGAAGTGACATGTTGTTAAGACTGAGCTGTTTGGGGTGTGAGGTGGAAGATCAGCATTTCTATATCTGGGCCATTGTCATCAGTACATGAAGGAAGTGGTTTTAGGTTTCATTTGTAGAGAAGTTTCATATTGTTCTTCTTTCTCTCTCTCTCTCTCTCTCTCTCTCTCTCTCTCTCTCTCTCGTTTTCTCTCTCTTCCAGTAAGCATTGCTAGCAGGTCAGTCATTTTTAGGCTAGTGCAGGTCTATTTGTGGCTGTGGTCAGGTCTGCAGGAAGATGGTTTTAGTGTGCTTGTTATTTCCTGTGACGTTCATCAGAATCGTGTCCAAAAATGATCATACTGAGAGACACACAGAAAGATATAGAGGAAGATTTGGCTAGATGAGAGAAACAGACTGAAAGCAAGCAGGGTGCCGTGACACGTGACATGACGGTCAGATTTCCCAGAAAACCACTGATGAGAGGTGTGATTTAGCAGGGAGTTTACTAATTGTGTCTAAGACATAGAGTGAATGCTTCAAACTTAGTGCAGAGTAAATTTAAGTGCCTTACTTTAGAAGTTGTCCTACTTTTACCTGTATTCACCTTGTAGGTGAAACTGACACTCTCTTCCAGGTCATGGTTACTACATGACATAAAAAGAAAGATAGAAAGGGGAAGAAAAGGGAGAGATGAGAAGGAGAGACTGACTAGCTATATAATCAAATAATAAATGTATAGAAAATGACACTGAAAACTTAAATAAAATGGCTATTAAGGTACATTTGGCTATTAAAAAAAAACAGAATGCTTTTTTTGGTAACACTTTATTTTATTATTTTATTTATTTTTTGTTATTGTTTTTCACTTTTATTATACTTATAAGTTTCCTTTTTTTATTTTTATTATACTTCTTTTTATAATATCATATAATTCTATGAAATTGTCTTTTGGATGCTGGTGTGCTGGTCTCCCCAAGATGGTTCTTTACTAGCTTAACTGAAGTTGGCCAACCAGGTTCATCACAAAGACCATGCTAGTTGGCCATTCTTACCAGCTTTAACCTTCTTTTGATGGAACATTTTGACAATCTCTACCAGTGCTAAACTAGCATAAACTCGAACAGCATGGGGATTTGCATCAGGGGAGAGAAAGAGGAAATTGGGAGATGTTGCAGGCCTGGCTCAAATCTGTTTCATCTGCATGAGAACTTCTACCCAGAAGACTTTAAATCTGTCTTAACTGTTTTATCAGGCAGAAACACATTATTTGAATTATTAGTTTTTCTGATTTTAGGCACTCATGAAGCACCATCTGTGAGGTTAAGCTCTGTTTTTGATCATTAGTTTAAATGTTGACAGTGCAGCTATAGATGCTCTTGTCTTTAGGACTGCCTGGAATGGGAATGTTGCCAAGATGAAACTAATCCCATCTCAATGTCTAATCTTATTAGAACAGGATACACATACTCACTCTCTCCCTCAGTGGTACCTGCAGTCAGGTTTGATGCCAGTGAGGAGGAGTCTATAATGATGTCTCATATTTCAGTTTTAATCACAGAGACGTTTTCTACAAGTCCCTTCATCCTGTTAATTTCACAACACTAACAGTGTTATTCCACATGAAGCACTTAAGAGAGTGTCTCTCATCCATATTTCACTCTCTTTGGGCTTTGTTTCTTGTCTGTAACCGTAGATGGTCTGTGGTGACAGCGATCAGTTCCTTGAGGTTTCTCCGTTGTGAATGGAGCAACATCTCTCATTGTTCAGAGGGCTGGATTGCAGCCGAACAAAGTAGGACGGTGTTGTTTTCAGTTCTCAGGGTCAAATTTGTGTGCACAACTGTGCATAGACTGTACGAAAGTATCTTAAAGGTTGAAGTTTCTCTCTCTCAAATACCAAAGGGTATTTAATGAAATTTTCTAAAAAAAATAGTATAGCATTGCCCTACAATATATGTGCAGTGTTTCCCACAGGATTTTGTGAGACTGTGGTGGGAGGACCTTGGTCCCGCTAGGGTGGTCCAGGGGCATGCCACTCCCACCCTCCACCCCCGTAAAAAAATGTTTTACATTTTAAAGTTCATCAATCTGGTGCACTTGGAGAGTTCAAAATTAAGAGCTCCGACCCATGTTGAGTGTGCAAATTGAACAAAGAAAAAAGTCAATGAATTGACTTTTACCTGAAATTTAAAGGGGTCTCAGTCCTCTTTTTAGTTGTGATATAGTGTCTC
The DNA here is from genome assembly GCA_039654765.1 of Mylopharyngodon piceus. Classification (NCBI taxonomy): domain Eukaryota; kingdom Metazoa; phylum Chordata; class Actinopteri; order Cypriniformes; family Xenocyprididae; genus Mylopharyngodon; species Mylopharyngodon piceus. The sequence continues at coordinate 34,319,460 of CM077442.1, read as the reverse complement.
AGTTTACATTACATTCACACTGGTGTTCTAGGAAGACAAACAATTAGAATATAATAATAATAATAGTATTAATAATTAATGTTATATTATTATTATTATTATTCCTATGACAGTAGCTATGTAATGTAAAACGGAAAATTAATATTTCATAAGTATATTATTTTACTTTACGCTACAGAAGGGAGATTACAATACTTCTGTCGTAATTTCTACACTTGCGAAAGATAAAGCCATGAGGTTTTATTTTGATTACAACTACAATTGAGCTTTTATTTTGGCAGAAAACTACAGTTTCTTTGAAAACAAGTTTACAAACACGTCTCATTACAAATCTAGTAAAATCCTGTAATCGTCTTCCCACAAAAATGTTTGAAATTATCCAAATGTAAAAATAATGCATAGCTGGTGGATACTACGTTCCCAAATGCATGCTGAACTCACAGTACATACAGAGATGGAGTTCACTGTATTCATTCACTGTGAACTGAGCCGTTCTGAGATGCAGAAAACACCGGATTACAGTCTGATTGTGTGAGCAAAGTGCACACTTTGCTTTGAAACATGCAGGGCAAACAAATTATTTTATTAAATTGCAGTCTTTTGCGATTTGGTAAGGGCACAAAGCTAGATCACGCTTTCGATTTTAGTTTGTTTGACAGATACTTTGCAAAAACAATAGTGCAAAGCAATGTTAGAAACCTTTTATGCTATTATGAGAAGTTTTAAAATATTTTCGGTTTATTATGAAATTGTGGCGGCACACATTACACTATGGCGATCCGCCACAGTCTAGGTAATTAATAGAAACACTGATGTGTATGTGTGTGTTTGCTTGGGTATAATATTGTATAATGAATACCAATGACTTTTTAGAGCTGAGAAGGAGGGATTGTGAAACAAAAGAGGTTGCAGGTAACCAAAACAAAAAAGGAGAGCTTTTAGAGAAAGAATAAAGTACTGTCGGTAGAAAGAAACTCTCAGAGAGGTCAACACAGGGTTAGGGTTGGGCTATCAAGGTGTAAGCCTAAAATGCTTATGGTTGTGCATGTGTGAGTGTGTATTATTTATTCTGAAAACAGCCTGCAGCTCTGAGGTCTGTACGTACCTGTAAGGTTAGAGCACATCCTGTCTGTGAACACTTGAGCAGCATGTATCAGTCACACGATAGACTATAACACTCACCTCTTCAGCGGAGTCAGGACTAAATTAAACCTTAGTGCTTCAGTTACACCCATCAAAAAACTAATTCTTCTATTTAAAGTCTGTGGCAAGACCCAAGCACTCATCATACCTCTTGTGTTTCATTATAAAAGTCCTCTTGAAAATACATCTGCAGTCACAGAAGAGATCAATATTTTACATTTCAACACATTCAACTTATGTCCAGTTTAATTGTATAGTACTTTTCAAATACATATTGTTTTAACACAGCTTTACAAATAATTGCACCTTAATTGTCCCTCATTCATTCACTCATTCGTTCATTGTTGTTTTGGTCCCCATTGACATTCATTGAATGGATAAAAAAAAAAAAAAATCTTGTGTTCCACAGAAGAAAGAAAGTCATGAAAAATGAATTTTCATTTTTGGGTGAACTATCCCTTTAATTTAATCCCTTAATTTATAAATACTTAAAATAAATAGTAAAGAGTAGTAACAGATAATTTCTTCCATATTGTGATCCTAATGAAGCAGAAAAAAAATGTAAGAAGGGGGATTGCTTTTATACATCAGTTGTTGATTGGATGGAAGTAGATCTGAATGCAAGTTTGCAGTCGATTTTAAAAAAGGGACGCGGTTTATGTGGACTTAATAATTGGATAATAATACGTCACCAGATCTGCCACAAATCTGCCATTTCAAAAGAAGATAGAGTTATGACATTTTAATTAAAAATTATGAGGTCAAGATGCATTTAGAAAATAGATAGGGTGAATTTGTATTTCATGCTCCTACTGTTTGCTGGTTTTAGCCTAAAACTCTTCTCCTGTTTCCTAGCATCTTTGATGAAGCAAGCATAAACATCAGATACTAAACATGGTAAAAACATTTATTTGGAATTATGAGAAAAGGAAATAACAAAGGAGTTACAAAGGAAACTGCAATGCCTCAGGTCCCTAAGAAGAGAAAAGGAACTGGAAGAGGATCTTATTACCATCTGAGCATGTACAGACTGAGTGATCATGTTTAATAGCCATTGAATCAGGAAAGGCACAGAAATTCCTGAAAACTAGAGGAGAAAAGTGTAGAATGGGGCATTGTGGCACTCAAAACGGCACACTTTATTCTGAATTCTAAAAAATATGTATGTTTCAAAATTTATGTCAAGGTGGATGACTGATTCTTGTCACCTTACCATATCCAAATTATTTTTGTACAATTGTGGTCCATTCCCAACTTCTTTATGATTAAAGGGATAGTTCACCCAAAAAAGAAAATTCTGTCAAAACCTGTAAGACTTTCTTTCTTTTGAGCAACACCAATGACTTACTTTCTTCTGTAGAAATAATTTTAAAGGATATTTTAGTCAGAAAGAAAGTCATACAGGTTTGAAACAACATAAGGGTGAGTAAATGATAACATCATTTTCATTTTAAGTGAACAATCCCTTGTGCAATCTACAGAAGTACATTGTACTGTATTTTTAGCTATACTGTTTACTTTTGTTCCAATAAAGCTTTGTTGAATCATACTTTGAGGTGGGGGAGGAGGGCTTCCTTGTGTTCTGCCATCTTAAGATAGTGTCACCATCAAGAGTTTACATTGAGGAGGCAGGTGTGGTTGCCCCCATGCACACACATAAACACACACAGACACACACACACACACACACACACACACACACAGACACATACAGGCAAACACACACTGAGTGCAGGTGCAGATGATATAATACTGGCGAGGGATTCTGTGTCACCCTGAGATGAAAGCACTGAAGCACCCTCTCCACCCACCCACACACACACCTCCTCAATCAAGTGTGTTTGAGGGTTTGGGAAGGAAGCAGCATGCCTGAGTACAGAAACAGAGACAAACAAAAAAAAAAAAAACAAGATAAAGGAAAAGAAGACACCGCTGCACATATGTGTATCTGTATATGTGCATGTGTGAGAGAAAACACAAGCACCATATATGTTTTTTTGGTCCTGCACTACAAACCACATCCGTGCTTCCTCTGCTCAAAATGTCACAAACTTTTACCTTTTTATGTACCAACAAGGCTTTATGGCTTTACCTTTATGGCTTACTTTCTTCTGCAGTACACTAACAGAGATATTTTGAAGAATGTTTCAGTCAGACAGAATGTCACAGAGATTTACAATGACATGAGAATGAGTATATCATGACAGAATTTTCATTTCTATGTGAAGTATGTCTACCTTTTCTGTAAGAACCACTATTTTTTCCCTCTAAACACAACTTCTAATCATTAAAAAAAACTTCTTCTCATCTCCACTAATGGAAGTAAGGAAGCCTGTTTCCACCTCAGTGTAAAAAATAAATAAAAATACAGTTGTGACTAAATATTGCAGCTGCACATTTATTTTTCGTAATTGTGGCTTTACTGTACATTTGTGACTACTGCAAATTTGCTTTTTTGTAATTGCCATTGTATGTCACATAAAATTACTTATGTTTCTTGACTATATATATATATATGCATTGCAAGAAAAAGTATGTGAACCACTTGCAGAATCTGTGAAAATGTGAATAATTTTAACAAAATAAGAGAGATCATACAAAATGCATGTTAATTTTTATTTAGTACTGTCCTGACTGTATGATTTTGAGATCCATCTTTTCAGGCTGAGGACAACTGAGGGACTCAAACACAACTATTAAAAAAGGTTCAAACATTCACTGATGCTCCAGAAGGAAAAACGATGCATTAAGAGACAAGGGGTGAAAACTTTTTGAATTTGAAGATCAAGGTAAATTGTACTTAATTTGTCTTCCGGGAAACATGCAAGTTTCTTCTTTTGCTTCCGAAGGGCAGTACTAAATGAAAAAAAAAAAAAGATATTTAAACAAAATAAGAAAAATTTGGACATCTGCATCCTGTGCAAAAGTTTTCACCCCCGATTCTTAATGCATCATGTTTCCTTCTTGAGCATCAGTGAATGTTTGAACCTTTTTTTAATAGTTGTGTTTGAGTCCCTCAATTGTCCTCAGTGTGAAAAGATGGATCTCAAAATCATCACTGCTGGAAAGGGTTCAAATATACAAAAGATGCTGGAAAACTGAAGAATCTGCGGGACCTGGAGGATTTTTCTGAAGAACATTGGGCAGTTTAACTGCTCAGGACAAACAAGGGACTCATGAACAACCATCACAGAACAAAAAAACAGTCGTAGATCATCCAGGAAACGACACACAGTATTAAGAATCAGTGGTTCACAAACTTGACCGGGGCCATTTTAATAAATTCTGCTATTTTTTTTTTCTTGTCGACTATATATAAACATCTTTTATGTAAAATATCTTACTCAGGACAGTACTAAATAAAAAATAACGTTTTGTATGATCTCTCTTATTTTGTTAAATTATTCACATTTTCACAGATTCTGCAAGTGGTTCAACTGTGTGTGTGTGTGTGTGTGTGTGTATATATATATATAAATTTTTAATTTTTTCACAATTACCTCTGTTTTTACTCAATGAAAACAGGCTTCCTTGAAGTAAAGTCTTGTTAAACACACATTTTGCAATAGCTGAACCCCCGTTGCCCACTGGAATGACCCAGCACAGTTATGTTTTGACCTCTACACTGCTATTCACTTATTTTGTAACGTTCAGAAACTTGCCTAAGAGTGCGGTGTAAGAGCTGGGTATTGCAGTGAGCACACAGGAGGCCTGTTGCAACGAGCGGATTTCACCACAGCATTCTGCTGGGTGGAGCAGGGGTTATTGGGAGTTGTCTTTGAGCTTCCCTCTCACCCTCATGCTAATCAGTATAGTTTTTCATGAGTTTAGTAGACTAAATTTAGTCCAGCTATATTTATTCTCAGTTTGGTCCCTGTCTGTGGCCTCTGTTGCTGTCTCAGAGCCACATTGTGACACTGTGTGTGTGTGAGATTGAAGAAATGATATTGAGAAATGACTGCGTGTCACAGAGAAAGTGTGTTTTCCTCTTATATTTACTCAAACATAGTTTAGCAGCCTCTCTCTATCTCTCTCTCCATCATTCGCTCTTTCTCGTTCTCTCCTCACATTGTTTATCACCTGCTGTTGGATATTGGAAAGATGTCACCCGTAAATAGACAGAGTGCCATTTATCCAGCCCCTTCCCACTTTCTCTTTCTGTACTGTTTTAACTTGTCTCCCACTGCGTTTCTAATCATGTCAAGCTGTGTGTGTTGCACAGTGCCCCCAGGGACCAGAATGTGTGTTCCCGCGGTCAGATTATTTTCTCCTCTCAATCTTTACCACTTGTCCATGATTGCTTGATGAAACAAGGAACAATGGGAAATGTTCTCCTAATGTGAGACTGTTGGAGCAGAAGATTCAGGCAAGGCTCCAAACACCTGCTGTGAGCATAACCACTGCTCTTACAATCTATGTTTTCTATATTTATTTTCATATCTATCTCTGTTGTTCCCTCTCTGTGATGAATTTAGCATTGTAGTTTTTAGCGTACACTGTTAAAGTGTAACTTCACAGATTTTCTATCCGCTTTCTATTGTTACAATATGTAAATTAACAGTGTTTACTCGTTCTCCATGTTATTCGTTCTCCATGTTATAGAAATTCACACTTATTTGTCAGCAAAAGTCACTACTTTTGACAGCTCCAGGGCTTTCGTGAAAACTACAGATTATACTTCTGCATTTTTGTACCCCGTCCACACACAGTCGGATCGACAGAGGGTTATTAACAGGACAGTTATTGTAAGGGTATTGTATTATCACTGAAAATTGTATCGTACTTTGTCTACTCTTTAAACAGCATTATGGTAAAAATGGAACACTGTGGCAACAGCTTTCTTACCTGTACATGACAGCATTTTGCTTCTGGAGGTTGGGCAGAACTGATGGAACAGCAGTTTCTTTCAGTTTTTTCCCTTCCGTTTGGCCTAAAACACTGTGTTCATTGTCATCCAATTTGAAATAGAGACTACAAACACAGAGGTTTTCAGATTTTCCATCACGGTGTTCTCCATATTTGCGATTCTTTGCAGCCTTTAGCCACTGCCTACAACACACCGAATCCTTCATTGGAAACCAAAAGTAACTCACTCTCGCTAAACGTTTATTCTTTAATCCTTGCAACTGGGGACACCATTATGGGAACAGTCGACCCCATTATGACTACAAGTTTGTCCTACTACTAAGTATTTCCTACTAAAGCAAGGCGGTATTTGACTCTGGTAAGCGTATCCATAGCAGACTGGTGGGAGTGGCCTCGGACGGCAACATGCCCAGTGCATTGTGTGTGTTGAAGTTTTCCTACCTATTTGGCAAAAGGGAAGACAACACCTTTTTTTTCCTTCTCTAGTCAGGTAGCACCAATTTCATTTTTTCCCCCTGCCTTTCTACTGCATAGGCAGCTAAGTTTTATTGAAAACCCATTTTGCCAGCGGTGAAGTACCCCTTTAAAAATAAAGGTTCCAAAGAGGGTTTTTGCAGCAATGCTATATAGAAGAACCATTTTGGGTTCCCCAAAAAACCTTTCAGTGAACAGTTTTTAAAAGAACCATTTTTTTCTTAATGTAAAGAACTTTTCAATAATCTGAAGGAACTTTTTCAACCAAGAACCCTTTGTGCAGTGGACACGTAGATCCCATGGATGTTAAAGGTTCTTCATGGATCATTGACACAAATAAAGAACCTTCATTTTTAAGAGTGTGGGGAATTTCACACCCCAAACACCAAAACATACAAATGTTTGTTTTTCATTGACCTCTATTATTATATATAGAGATAATGATTTTTTTTCCCATCCCATATCATCTGGTTCAAGAAATTTGACTAATCATCCATCAACTGACTAGCTACTTAGTATAATAATATTTTTTTAGTTCTTTGCTTTAGCTTTTAGACAGTTATGCACCATAAAACCCTCTCTGAATAATGTACAATTGTTCCCTTTTTTGAAATCCTTCCTCTATAGCCATATGCATGGGCGACATTTGACTCTCGATTTGACTCAAGATTTTTACAAAACGTCTTTTTGAACCTGCATCAGCAAATTATTCGCAGAAATTTTAAGCAAACAATTTTAAGTTTGCTTGTTATTTATTTATTCATTTATTTAATAATTTACTTAATTTTATTATCAGGGGATATGACACGCATTATTTGTGAATCATTGTCCATCATTTTGCGAGCAACTGGTGATAAAGAAAAATGCCACGTCGCAATATTGAAAATATTTCCATTTTAAGCCATGAAGGCGAGCCAGTGGATATGACACAAACAATGTGCAAACTTTGCGTGAGAGTTATGCAGGTGAAGAAGTCTCAAACTCCTGTCAATTAGGCCTATTCACTACAGAAACTGAAAGTAAAAGCGGACTGAGCTTTTGGCATCTGACGCTGCATTTACGGCGCATATTCTCTTAGAGACAATGAGAGATGAATCTAATTTATTTTCTTAATATTTCTCTTGTGGCCCATAGTTAGAAAAAAAAAGTATTTTTCGTGAAACGAGAAGTATTTCGTGTTAAACAAGTTGTTTTTAATTGAGGAGTAAGCTATCTAACTAATATTTTATTATCCTAGCAGCGCGTCGGTTATGCGGTGATGCACTATGATATCGCGGGGCAAATGAATTGCAATAGCCTATTAATTCAATAATAAAAGTAGCCTACCATTATAATAATAAGAATAATTTAATAGCCCTGCGTGCCCGTCCGCTATACGCCACTGTGAAAGAATAAACGGCATTCAGGCACGGCATCAAAGTAGGGATGTTCATTTCGGTTAATTTTCATGACCGACAACCGACACGTTAACCGACCATAAACCGTTAACTGATAAGATTTAAATGTTAAATTAGGATTAAATAAAAAATAGAATTGACAAGTGTCTGTGACAAACAATGCAACATTTTTTTTTTTTTTTTTTTTTTTAATTTTTGCTTGCGCAAACAGCAGAACAAGAGAACATGAGGATTCACACATTGTCAAATGATAACGGATAACTTCAGGGTGGAAGCTTAAGGATTAGCGCGCTTTACTACGAGACATGGAGGCGCCGGTGCGATCAGTTAAAATAGCTCCTAAACAGCTTAATACAGAGAAGAGTAATACATCATAAATTTGTATTTAAAAAAAAACTGTAAATATCTACTATTTGTGTATACTCACAATAACAACAAAATGTCGTGCTTTTGTAAAATAAAGCAATAAGGATGCGCTCTCTGCCATCTGTCTCCATGTGAACTTGAGCGCGCCACTATAGGCCTAAATGAACCGAAACTGAGCGTATATTTGCCCCACAAAAATAAGAAATATATCTATTGAAAGCTCGAAATTTCTAATCTTAAAGAACCAATTCAAATCGAAAACAGATCTACTCCCTGATTATGTAATTCTTATGAAAGTTGCATTTCTCTCCAAAGGCACGTCCACTGTCCTGCGGACATGAGAGCTTCGTTAACTTCGCAGCCGACACGGACTCAGAAATCACTAGTTTATTAATAAGTTATTCAAATGTATCCTTGCTATTTTTTCTGACACATTCATTACTTTCGCCGGTGTTTTGCGGCAAGATTAATGCGTGAGTTTGAGTGTGTGCGTAAATTAGTGTTACCTCCGGATGCTGCCACCTTCATTAGGCAAAGTTTACAGATTGCCTAATTAATGTTTGCAGGTTCCCTATTGCATCAGTTTTAAATCCAAAATATTGCCATAGTCGCTTTTACATTTCGTTTTGAAACCAAATCTTCCGCGATCGTCTTGACAGTGATCAATGAACTCTGACTCTCACTGCTGATCTGTGCTGCGACTCTCATTCGGCTGAATTGAGCAGACGCCTTCAGTTTTTAATTGTGATATATATAGCGCATTTTTCTTATGCAGCAAACTTTAAAAAATACTTGGGAAAAAAATACTTTTAAAAAAAAATTCCTTTTAAACTGTTTAACTGATAGTAAGAATTTTGACCGATTAATACTAACGGTTAACGGTTAATCGGTCAATATGAGCATCCCTACATCAAAGCGATTACTTGTATTATCCAAATCCACATGCATTGACCGTTCAGTGTTCAGTACTGCAATGTACGAGTCTCTCCTGTCTCATGGTGTTTCTCGTGTGTTTTCAGTCGGCGCAAGCAAGAAAAGTTTACTAGACTGAACTAGCTTTGACTCTCTGAACAGTGGCCGCATGCAGCCAAATTTTTATGACCACGGACGCGTCTTTCCGCGCTCAAGGGCAAAGGAGTATCTTTGAAAGGCTCGTGTGCTCAACTGTGCGCGACACGGAGCGGAACGAAGGGAATGAAGTATACCCGGGCCTTAACAGCTCCAAATTGTAGTGGACTGGAGCTGACGGCTCACATCGGGAAAAATTCAGTCGCCCATGGCCATATGCATTCAGAGAGTCTCGGGATCCCTACAATGACTAATTGATAACTCCAAACATAACCATCATAGAAACTGTTTTGCATATTTATTAAGACATTATTTATATGTTTATTAAGCTGTTTCTCATCTGGAGGCTATTGGCTGATCCTCACGTTCTGATTTCAGGTTTTACTATCCCTGTAAGGATATTTGGTCTCCACAATGTGGGCAAAACTTGACCCACACACATAAACACATACAGACACTTGTGTTATCCCACATATATGCCACTTCAGTCATTATGTGTTTGTGTGTGCGACTGCAATGCGGTGGTTACACAACAGCAGGGCCTGAGGGGGCGGCCAGAGAGAGCACACTACACACCAGCGCTCTTCACACTGACCCTAACAAACTGCGGAGGAGAATACACACACACACACGGTTATGCTTCCTCTCACTCACTATGGCTCCAAGCAATGTCTATTTTTATTCACTTTCTAGAAGTGTGTTCACATTGAGCATGCCCTCTCTTAGAAAATCAACATCATGTAGAATTCTTCTTGGAATATTTTAATCATCAGTGACTTTGTTTTCAGTTTTTCCAACTAGTTTATAATTATTTTGTTTAAATTTATCTTTGTCAAACAAGACTGATAAACTAAACTTACATTTTCTGAAGATAATGTGAGTGGTGTTTGCCCATGCAGAAGTCGCCTCCACAATGCTAGGGAATTGTGGGTGGTTGCCGGGGCCTTGCCGTGTGGTTGCTGAGGTGTTCTGGGTGGTTTTTAATGCATTGATATGTGTGTATTTAATTTTTTTTTTTTTTTGCCTGTTTTATTGTATACTAGGGAAATATGTCTGATTGTTTAGAATACACAATTTCTTCTCCACACAATTTTAAGTATCATTCATGTCTGCACACTACAAAGACACACAAAAGCTAATATTTACAATCATACATGCCATAAATAAATATGGTAAAAAGTTTACTACTTAGGGTTAGGTATTTGAACAGACCCCTAAGTTAGAGGTCAGTAAGATTTTGTTTTTGAAAGAAAGATTATTTTTAAAAAGTCTCTTATGCTTACCAAGGCTGCATTTATTTGATCAAAAATACAGTTAAAACGGTAATGTTGTGAAATATTATTACAATTTAAAATAACTGTTTCTATTTTAATTTGTAAATTTAATTCATTCTCGTTATGGCAAAACTGAATTTTCATCAGCCATTACTCCATTCTTCTGTCACATGATCCTTCAGAAATCATTCTAATATGCTGATTTGCTGCTCAAGAAACATTTCTTATTATCAATGTTGAAAACAGTAGTGTTGCTTAATATTTTTATGGAAACCTTGATGCATTTTTTCATGATTATTTGATGAATAGAAACAGCATTTATTTTTAACAATGTAAATGTTTTTACTGTTATTTTTGATCAATTTAATGTATTAAATTGTTGAATAAAAGTATTAATTTCTTTTTTAAAAACCTTCCCAACCCCAAACTTTTAAACGGCAGTGTAATGTAAGTATGAACAATAATTATAGTGATGCTATAGCGAGCACCACTAATAATCAAATAATCCAAATATTGCTTATGGTAAAAATTCACAAATGAAGAGGTGTTTGTGTATGTAGCTCATGTCTCTTGTTAGATGTCACATAATTTAAATTTGACTTGTAAATCAGCCTGTTTTGCATGTCGAGGTGAACGTGTGGGCCTAAGAAACAATTCCGGCCTTGACGCTTTTATATCGTGTGTTGATGTGGGCTATATTTAGATGGCTATTTTTAGTCATAAACTGGATTTTTTGAATATGATTTGAATAGTGCGGCCATTTTCAGGGGGCTCCATGTTCTTTAAAATTACATGAGATGCAAAGAAGAATGGAGAAAATGTGACTGGTCGATTTTTTGAGAGATGTGTGAAAACATCTCTGCCTGAAACAACATGATCATATGCAAAGGAAGACACACACTGAGAGATAGTTGGCAGCAGTATTGTTTTCTTCTTCGATTCCCTATTTGGCTTGTGTTGAGCATTTGCGGGAGAGAGAGATGGTGAGAGAGGTGTGGATTTAGCCTTCAGTACCATCAAGAAGACCAGAGGAATTTCCCTCTTTCTCTCTCTCACAGTGGCCATAGGCTATGTAAATTAGGGCCTTGCTCTGCTAAATAAAGAACACTCAAGAAAACAAGAAGGTATAAAATTGGACAAAGACATGAGAAGAGGGGGGTAAAGAAATGAAATGATTTGCACAGGCCTGAAATAGACAGAAAAGATGGAGTGAAAGTAGAGAGGACAGGAGAGTGGGAGGACGGTGAGTTGAGTGTTGGGTTGTGTGTGAGTATTATTGAGAGCTGTGTATAGGGCTCATTTGCATGGTGGATGGAGCGAGAGAAGGGGTGACCCTTTCACGCCCCTACTGAAGGACTACCACACTGGACACACATACTCATGACACACAAAAACAGACACACACATGCACTCAGTTTTATTGGCATGACAAAAAACTGCACTTTAGTACTGCTAAAGTGTTTTATCATATCTGCATACACTAAGAAATTGAGCAAATAAAGTAAATTAAGGAAAGTAAACAAGTAAAATTTACAAAATATCATTAATGTAAAATTAAATTAAATTAAAGCGCTAATTCATGCATAGATGTTCTATACTACACCCATATAAACCCACACACACTTAGTCACAAACTCACACACACAGATGGAGTTCTTTCTACAAGAGCCTCTGAGTGCTCTCCAGCACATATGTACTGTAATCTGTACACAGACTCACACTCAGATTTGGCTCTGTGTTGAATCTCTTGTACTAACAGTTTCTTATTAACATCTATTAGCAACAGTGTGACTATTTGACCTGAGACTATATGCAAATCAGAATGCAAATGAGGTGTTTTTTGAGTTTGGCACTTACAGTGTGCTGTCACAGGCTGTTTAGCACGTAAAATACTCTCTGCATTCACATTGAAGTGACAGAGGAACTCCCTGCTGCTGATTTGCCTTTTTATATATATATATATATATATATATATATATATATATATATCAAATTATGCTCTCAGCACAACGTCACAAATGTACTTTTTTTGATTAGTGACCTAGAAATAGTGCAGAATCTTAAATATTTCTTATTCATTTAGTCATATCCTCTCTTTGTATTTTATTTTTTTTTCAAAATCCTAAAACTTTGTTTATTTACAGGTTTAAATTGATTTTTTTTGTGTGTGTGGACTTTTGAACCACTCTAGAAGAAATGCGTTAGATTCCGCTGAGAGTTCATATCTATGCTTAAGAGTGTACAAGCATTCATTATTTACACTGTTGTTCAAAAGATTTTTTAAGTCTCTTATGCTCACAGAGGCTACATTTATTTGATCAAAAATACAGTAAAACAGTAATGTGCAATATTATTACAATTTAAAGTAACTGTTTTTTATTTGAATATATTTTAAAATGTAATTTATTCCTGTGATGGCAAAGCTGAACGTGTCACATGATCCTTCAGAAATCATTATAATGTGATTCATTTGATGCTCAAGAAACATTTCTTATTGTTATAAATGTTGAAAACCGTTGTCCTGATTATATTTTTTCAGGGTACTTTGATGAATATAAAGTTAAAAAGAACAGCATTTATTTGAAATAAGAAAAATCTTTTGAAACATTATGCATATTTGTTGCTTTTGATCAATTTAATGCATCCTTGCATCCTTATTATGGGCTGCTTTAAAGTGCAGTGAGGGATCCACTCACATACCCGTTCCTGTTATATAGAGACAGAGATGGAAAGAGAGAGTTCCAGTAAAGGTGGTGGTGATACCATGTTGTGGGAATTGTGCTGTGAGATGTCAGATGGCAATAATACAGTACTCTGGTATATACCATGGTGAAGAATGATTGCCATATTCAGGTATTTTGGTATATACAATGTACTTAAAAAGCACTGTTTTATTACAAGTGTGCATGTTCAAAATCCACGGTAATACCACTGTGCTTTTTGGTACTTTTTTGTGAGTGGAGAGAGTAAAGGAAAGTAGAGGAGTAGGTAGGTACATACTAACTGGATGTCACTAGCTGTGTGTTATTGCTGGAATCAGCTGATTGGAGTGGTTTACTGTAATTGAACTGGAGCGGGTTATATGATCCTGTCTGATTATCCTGTGGAAGATGATATCGGCACACATCCTGCTTCAGAGACCAGAGATGGAAGATCCACACTTACGTAAGAATGGGTAAATAAGTAGTTTGTATGACGACGCATGTATACGCCACACACAATCACAAAGCACAGTATTGGCTGTCAAAAGAAAGAAAATGACAGAGAGAGTGAGTCATAATTAGCTTGCTAATCAATGAAAGGCCTGATCCGTTAATGAGCTGCTGGGACTGTCTGCTGGTCACACCAGGCAATATGGTTTACTAGGGGAGAGGGAGAGATCACAGGGTGCTGTGGAATCTCACAGTCTGGACACACACTGTTTGAATGTGTGTTATCATTTCTGAACTCTCATCAAAGAATCCTGAAAAAATGTATCACTGTTTCCACAAAAATGTTAAGCAGCACAACTGTAAGAAATGTTAGAATTAGCATATTAGAATTATTCCTGAAGAATCATGTGACCCTGAAGACTAACATAATGATGCTGAAAATTCAGCTCTGCCATCACAGGAATACATTTTTAAAATTACATTTTAAAATATATTAAAATAGAAAACTATTTCACAATATTACTGTTTTTACTGTATTTTTGATCAAATAATTGCAGCATTGGTGAGCATAAGAAACTTCTTAAAAGAGAGAAAATTAAAAAATCTGACCGACCCCAAACTTTTGAACAGTAGTGCAATGTTGAATTTGCTTTGGAATAAGAGTAGAAGAGGGGAAAACATGCACAAAACACAATAACCAACTAAACTTTAACAATAGCTAGCTAGATACAGTAAATACTTAACCTGGCTATGCCACATCAATAGGTAGCAAAGACTGTCATCTTAAAGGGATAGTTCACCCAAAAATGAAAATTTGATGTTTATCTGCTTACCCCCAGGGCATCCAAGATGTAGGTGACTTTGTTTCTTCAGTAGAACACAAATGATGATTTTTAACTCCAACCGTTGCGGTCTGTCAGTCGTATAATGCTTGTCAATGGGAACTCCATCTATAAGAGTCAAAAAAACATGCACAGACAAATCCAAATTACACCCTGCGGCTCGTGACGACACATTGATGTCCTAAGACACGAGAAACCGAACAGTATTTATATCATTTTTTACCTCTAAAACACCACTATGTCCAGCTGCCTTGCGCATCCGGTTGGTGAGGTCTGAACGCGCTCTGACAACGGAAGTGATGTCTCGCACTCATTGAAGTATAAGCGCGAAACATCACTTCCGTCATCAGAACGCGTTTTCAGACCTCACCAACCGGATGCACAAGGCAGTTGGACATAGTGGTGTTTTAGAGGTGAAAAATGATATAAATACTGTTCAGTTTCTCGCACAAACCGATCGTTTCGTGTCTTAGGACATCAATTTGTCGTCACGACATCATTTGTGTTCTACTGAAGAAACAGAGTCACCTACATCTTGGATGCCCTGGGGGTAAGCAGATAAACATCAAATTTTAATTTTTGGGTGAACTATCCCTTTAAGTGTAGTTGTTGTCTATACCAATGTCTTTGAGCTGTGTAAAGATGCTGAATTAAATTACATTGGATCTTAATATATTCTCAAAACTAAAGTCAGTAGACCAGATCTGAGAAAGGTCCTCAGATCCCCAGCCAAGCGGTGGCTTTGGCACCACATTATGGTGGAAAAGGGATATGCAAATGCATGTTGACGTTAAGAGGATGTGATTTGAATGTTTGGAAAGTTTCAGTTCTCTTCACTTATCTAGAGAGATTCATCTGCATAGAGATCATGCTCTGTGATTGATTAATTCAGCAAAAAATATTTCACTGCCTGAGGAAGCCGAGCGCTGCCAGTAAAGAGAAGAACTGCTGACAAGATGCACACAGAGCACACTCACATGCTAAAATATAATAACATTCACTTAAACACAGTCAGGAGACGAGACGATACAGGTGTACAGCTGCGACCTGCACTCACAGAACAGGTGCTAGGTCAGGTGTGTGTGTGTCTCACTGGAAAGGTTAAGTGGATTGTTAGTCTATAACAGCACTTTCTCTTTCTCTGCTGTGTGTGAGTGTGCACTAACATTCACAACAGCTTTATGTGGTTTGTAATCTATCTTTCCCACTAGACTCGCTGTGTTCAGTGTGTTTATGTGTTTGTGATGTAGGGATTTATTAAGACTTAATTAAGCTTGTTGTGTTCATAGCTTGCCTTTCAAAACAATTTTTGTGATTGTAGATCTGGCAACCCTGCCAACAACAACAACACACACAGTGGGACTGTTATGGAGATATTCAGTACAACCACAAGCAATAATTTAGTCTATTCTTCATCTCTTTATCCATTTTTACTGGACTGGCATTATATTATCAGCTATCTGTTATGTTAATATAAAAAATGTAAACAAAACTTCATTGTCAAAGGTTATATGAACTATGTTAATTTATGAATGTTTATTTACAGACAAATACAAAAATGTGAATTGAATTCTGTTGAATTTAATTAAATAGAATGGAACTCAATCGAACCAAATTCAACTGAATTAAAAAAATAAAAAAATAAAAAAATAATGGCCTAATGGTTAAAGAGTCAGACTGGTAACCCAAAGGTTGTGGGTTTGATTCTCAATACCGGCAGGAAATGACTGAGATGCTCTTGAGCAAGGCACCTAACCCTCAATCGTTAGGTGCCTTTATGGAAAAACGATGAATAACCGATAGATTGAATCAAGTCCCCTCCTACATTTTTTTTTTTCCTTTTTCAATATTCTGTTTCACTCGAATGTATTTCACAATACGAAAGAACAGATATGATGTTACTTCTGTTTCATCGCGTCTTTAAACAATTAGCCCCTACTGGTAGATGCTATAACCACATGGCAAAAATCTTCTCCATTGACAGCCACTGTAAAGCCCGGGTTACACTGCACAATTTTAGCAATCCTATAAGATCATTACTTTATCACACTGTACGACATGGATCTATTAAACTTGGGTACGACATGCATGTAGACTGTACAATGATGACACCTATTGACTCGTAAGCTACGTTGAAAGTTTCTATAGAAGAATAAAACGTCATCAGCATGCATAGTTGTAGTTTTTATGTGTGCTGAAAAAAAGGAAGCGGCGAAAGAAGAAGGGAAAAGAGCTTGAGGTAAGCAGTTTTAAGTTTTAGCGCCATGTCGTGTTGATTTCATGTCGCATTTTCATTGGCTGGTCAGTAGACGTAGGTCGTAGCAGCAAACACACTGGGCATTTATCATGCTGAATTTCTGACACTGTCAGAAAATGATCGTAGGCTATTTTTGGTCGCAAGACCAGGAAGCGTCTGTCTTTGAACCTCTCTCACTGTACGACATAGGACCACTGATTACGAGCCACGATCACAAAAATCACCACGATTGTTTCACGATCCCAGTCTTTCGTCTGGGACAGCCAAAAATCATGCAGTGTATCCCGGGCTTAAAGTACTTATGTATTTTGACTAAATTAAATTTAAATATAAATTGCAAAAAGTTGATTATATTTTACTTTACTGAACATTTAAATTAACAACATATTTATTTATACTTGTGTTTCCCCTTTCTAAGGACTTTTAATAGAATGATCAGTCACATGGCATATTTGCATGCTACAATTTTAGGTTAAAGTCTAAATGCTCAATCTTGTAAAAAAAAATAAAAATAAATAAAAAATAAATAAATAACTTTAAATTTTAACTTTTTTAAATAAAGTTTAAGAAAAGATTTTCTTCTTTTACTGACAGCATTTCAACCATTTAAACCTGTCCAGCAAACATATTCCACTCATATGTGTGATGAGGTGGTCAGGAGCTTGTGTGAGGGCTGGAATGTTGTTTGTGGAGGAGTTTGAGGAGGGACAATGGGCACTTTAGCGGAACGCCACTCATCCCGCTGCCGCAGAAATGGCTGGCGATTGTTCCCGTGGAGACGGCACAAGCGGCAGAGCACTCAGGGTTGAGGAGCATGTCGTGACTGAGCCCAGCATTTGCGTGTATGTCATAAGGGAGCAGCAGTGACAGGACTTCAATCAAAAGGCCTTTGTTCTGTCCAGCGCTCATGACACGATCAGCAGGTGTTCACTCCATAGGTGTTGTCACCTCTGTGGGACGTCTCAATCCCTTTCTTCCTCTCCCTCAGCCTCCATTCACACTGTGTATGTGTGGTGCACACTGTTTCTTTAGTCATAATCTCTTCTCTTTATTCTAGCCTTGCTGATGTTTTTATTCATAGTATTGATTGTTAAAGGGATAGTTCACCCAAAAATGAAAAAAATATCCCATGATTTACTCACCCTCAAGCCATCCTAGGTGTATATGACTGTCTTCTTTCAGACGAACACAATCCGAGACATATTTAAAAATATCCTTAGTCCTCCAAGGTTTATAACGGTTGTGAATGGTAGGCCAAATTCTGAAGACAGAAAAAATCCATACGACTCAGGAGGGTTAATAAAGGCCTTTTGAAGCGAAGGGATGCGTTTTTGTAAGAAAAATATCCATATTTAAAACTTTATAAATTCAAATAACGAGCTTCCGGTGGACGACCGTACGCATACTGCGTACGTCAATTTGGGCGGAAGAGCAACCTTTGACCTGACGCAATGACGCACGCGGAGGCGCAGAGGAGAGAGCAAAACAAAACACTAGTCACGAATTAGAAGTTTAAAATGAGAAATTTTAAAGAAAAATGTTGGAGGATTTCGATATAAGAGAAGAGGAGCTTGAGTTTGTTGCCCAGCCGTATTTGTTTTAACCGTGAGAGGCGTCTAAGCTACATCCATGCGTCATACATCGCGTCAGAGGATTACCCATTTGGCGCAAGTTGACTTGTGCATTCTGCGTGCGGTCTTTCGCCGGAGGCTAGTTGTTTGAATAGATAAAGTTTTAAATATGGATATTTTTCTTACAAAACGCATCCCTTCACTTCAAAAGGCCTTTATTAACCCTCGGGAGTCATATGGATTCATTTTTTTTATGGATGGATGCATTTTTTCTGTCTTCAGAATTTGGCCTACCATTCACAACCATTATAAACCTTGGAGGACTAAGGATATTTTTAAATATATCTCGGATTGTGTTCGTCTGAAAGAAGATAGTCATATACACCTAGGATGGCTTGAGGGTGAGTAAACCATGGAATAATTTTCATTTCTGGGTGAACTCTCTCTTTAATCTGGGATTATTCCTTATGTTCATTAATGTGTAGTTGAACTTTATTTATTTATTTATTTACTTATTTACATAATATTTTATAATTACTTCCACCTTATTTTGTAATATATATTTATTATATAATATATTGTATATTTTAACTATTAAAGGGGATATAATGCTATTTCATGCATTCTGACTTATTTACACTGTTAAAGAGTTGGATTCTCATGCTAAACATGGCCAAAGTTTCAAAAAAACGAGTTGGATGTATGACGGAGTATTTCTGTGCCAAATACACTCCTTCAGGTTCGTATAAGTTTCGGAAAGTTTTTTGGAAAGTATGGCCCTGTATGATGTCATAAAGGGCGAAATTCCTTGTATGCGCACTTCTCTCGGAAGAGTGCATGCTCGCACCAACTAGAGAGAGAGCAAGAGCGCGCCCATCAGCGTGCTTCGTTCGGGTTACTTGCTTGAGAAAGATTAGTCATTTTGTGTCTAGACCACGAAATCATCAATGTCACCAAAGAAGTGTGTTTTTGGTTGTGAGGGAAAGATAACATTGTTCAGCTTCCCAAAGAACCCAGCGTTAAGGAACAGTGGGTGCAGTTTGTGGAATTGTGCATTTCGGTGACAAATATTTTATAAACAAGGCCCAGTTTGATGCTGGATTTGCAGATCATTTGAAATTGAAAGATGGAGCGGTCCCAGCGATAAAAGATCCTGTGTTGGAACTGCAGGCTGTTAAGTAAAACTGCATCATGTTTTGTTGGTAATCGTGTGCATATAATGTAATCAACACAAATGTATAGTGAATCAAAAGTTATCCAGGGATAATGCGATGATGTATTGTGTGTGTGTGCTCGCAACTCTTAAGCTCCGCCCACGGCACGCCTTCAGGAGCTCGACTGTTTTTGGAAAGAATCGGTACAGCTTATCTGTCTTTTATAAATCTGATAAAACTAGACTCTTCGGAGATATGAAGGTTGCAATACTACTTTATAGGTACTCAAGATTAACATGAGATTGGCGGAAACTGTGTGTGTTATGTCCCCTTTAAATTTATTTTCATACAATAAAATAAAATAAGTACAATAATTACATTAAAGAATCATGCCTTTGTATAATGTATTTATTTATTTTGTATTTTACTTTTATTTTATTTATATAACATTTTATATTTATATTACTTGCAGCTAATACTATTAAATTTGTATCTAAGTATTATCATAGTTTTATTTATTACATATTCTATTTGTCTTTTTTTTATTTATTACATCTTTATATTTATTAATGCCTTGTTGAATTGTATTTTATTTTCTTTACATAATATTTTAAATTATAAATACTGACACATATTCAAATTTTTATTTTTCCTGTCACTGCTTTTATTGTATGCATAGATTTTTTTTTTCTTTTAGGCAAAATGTTATTTTGAAATGATTGATGAAAACAATTTTGATCTGCACTCTTTTTTTAAGACTTTCTTCTCTTCCTCAATTAACCTGTCTTCTTTTCATTACTTCATTGTCTTCAGTCTCTCTCTCTCTCTCTCTCTCAAGGGATTATGTGAATCAGTCCCAGATTTGTGGCGTATGCTGGAAGCAATTGTCAGTAATTCTGCAATGAGATTAGAGCAATCTCCCACAGCAGCCTTGTGTGTGTGTGTGCATGTTCATATGTTCTAATTTTCCAAACTGTCCTTCGACTTCCTCTTCTAATATTAATCATTATAGCACACTAAGATAATCTATGTTTGGTACCAGTCAGGTTTAATCAGTATAAATACGGAAGAGAATTTCTGCTGTGCATCCACTGAGGGAATCGTGTTGACTCTGATGCACTAAATCTGACGCCGGGTTCATTAGGTTTAATTTTGCAGTGGGCTCTTTCTCTCCATACACAGATTAGCTGGCTTAGCTCCATATGTCGTGTGACTCTGCCAATCCCCCTGCGTTTGTTTCGCTCTCTCGCAGGAAGTGACAAAGCATTTCATTTCCTCTCCAGCAGCAGGTTGCCTTTAGCCCAGCATGTTGATGTGGGAATTTGTGTTAATTTACAGTGTGTATGTGTGTATGGCCTGGTGGCCCTTCAGATCGCCCGTCTCCTCGCCAACGGGGGGCCAGTGTAGTTGCTATGACAACCCTGCATGCCATCATAATATCATGGGCCGCCATGTAACGTCAGCTGTGAAAATGCGTATTTCACATGTGAAATTACGCCAGTGTGAACGTTGTGTTTGGCTATGTAAATGTATGTGTGATCAGCACACACTTTTGTATATCAGTGCTTTTGGGCTCAACAGAGACAGTAAGACAGTTACAAATAACTGCAGTACTGCTTTAGCTCCAGCAACTACCGCCCTCTAGTGTCTGCACAATTAACTGCAACCCACAAATGCTTTCATTCATCCTATTCTCATAAACAGAGCCATAAGGGATGATGTGTTCCTTCATTCAGCCTTGCGCTACAGTAAGGAGATGTTTTATCTCATTTCCAGGCTGTAAAACAGCAGACACATCAAGACAGGGAGGTTTAGAGTGACAGTAATGTGAACTGAAGATAAGGTAGCACTTTATTTTACAGTCCAGTTTTGCATGAACATACTATGTACTTATTGTAGTAATGACACTAACAAGGCACTAACCCTGAACCTACCTCTAAACCTTAACTTAACCCATGTAGTTACCTTACACTACTCAGTACTTTTGTGGGTAAGTACACTGTAAGTACATTGAAAGTGCATGTACTGTAAAATAAAGTGCAACCAAAGATAAAGAGAATGGGTGGAGGTTTGTACAAATACAAAATAGAGGGACAAATTCTGCTGTCAAAGAGATGAACATATTGTTTTGCTCATTACAGTGTCGCCTTATCCAGCACTCACAAAAGAATCACATTAGAGCCCACTCTTCATGCTTCACTGTTTGTATTTCTGGCTGTATTTCCGTCTTTTTCCACCACTCACCAAATGTATATTGCTCATCTTTTCCACATCCCACCTGTTTCTAAAACAGACACTTCTAGGCATGTTCCACAGTCAAGATGTTTAATAGATATTTCTAGATGTTCCACTTGTCTGTATGCTTTGGAACATCTGATTGCATGCATCAGATGACAAATAGGACATTTTTTTTTTTTGCTAATATATATATTTATTTATTTATTTATTTTTTAAAAGAAATTAAAGAAATTAATACTTTTATTCAGCAAGGATGCATTAAATTGATCAAAAGTGACAGTAAAGACATTTATAATGTTACATTTTTTTTCTGTCCTGATCCAATAGGAACATCTGTAGGTGCTTGGGATTTCCTGTAGTTCTGTGAATAAAGACGCTTACCAAACCAGTTTTTCTAGTTCTTAATATAGACCTTTACACGTCTCTGTGTGTTTTCATTCTCAAACGGTAGGTCTGGGCGTAATAGGATGGGCGGTCTTATCACTTCACCTGTAAGAGGAAGTTCTTTTTCAGAAGAAGGCGTGTCTTTCAGGTGCAGCACAAAGGAAATCAGCATGTTACTGTGTGAAAGTGTATGTGTACATGTCGATGGCTGAAGGGACCCATCATGCCCGGGCTGTGTCCAGGCAGTGTGTGTTGCTTTGCTCCACTCTTGTTCGGCTGTGATGAGGGTGGGCAGGGAGATGTCAATCGCTTGAGAGAGGAAGACTTTTTGGAAACCTCCTCCAACAGTTCAGTAAGAACAACAGAAGGACAGACAATCTGCAATAGCGTCTTCTCACAGGTTTGGAAAGGCTATTCCTTATATTACTGTGTGGTTTTCTCTAGAATGAGCACTGCAAACTGTGTTTGTGTGATGTTATATTAGTGATTATGTGATTTATTTGATTGTGAGACTCATCCCGGACTCATCTGTCTGATGATCTCCTCCTGTCACGAGCGGATTCATGATTGGCTTTGTGCATTCATGCATATGTGTATTGGCTTAGATTTGTATGAGACATGATGCAGGATGTGTGTGTCTGTGTGTGTGTGCATCATAAGGTTTATCTGGGCTAGCAGGACATGTTTGTGCTGATCTGATTACCACAGCTTTAATGCTAAGCCTATAATGAATGACAGAATTGGGCAGTCTGGACAGTTAAAGACACATGCATATGTACTGTTTATGTAATTCATCAAATTTATGCATGAATATAGCCATGATTGCATGGGAAAATCACCAATTTATATTTATGCACCTAGCATAGTGGTTCTCAACCAGGGAGCCGGGGCCAAAAGGGGACCTCAGCAAACTTCCAAGGGGGCCTCAAGATGACTTAAAACTATTTAAAATAAGACAAAACAAGCATGAAAAAAAAGCTGAAACAACTAAAAATCAAGATATTTCTTATTATTTGTTTTTTTTGTATAACAAATATACATCTTTCTAGGTATGTCAAGCTCTAAAATATTTTATTGGGTAGAAATTGAGAATGAGGGGGGCCTTCAAATATTGTTGTGGACATTAGGAGGGCCTTAAAGTCAAAAAGGTTGATGCTTTTATCCGAAGTGACTTACAATAGAGGAACATAAGCAATTTGTCTCAAAGCCATCAATATTCAGTGTACAATTGTGTACAATTTTGTTTGTATTCAAATTAGATATTTTTAATATCTCAATTGTTTCTCCTAGATGGAAATTAGATTAAATTGAGGGCTTAAGTTTTTTTCTGATTTATTCTCCTGAGACAGAAGCCTTGTTCAGATGGAACTAGTCAGGGAAATTCAAACATCTCTTTGTTTTTCTTACACAACCTATGGAAAAATTAAAGTCCAGACAAGAATGTATATGATTGCAGTATATAATTTATTTGCAATGATTTTTTTTTTTTTTTATCAAATCTGAGTGCTGTTCAAATGTAAAAAGAAAATTAATCCATAAGAAGAGTCCAGTCACAGACCGGGTCATACCTGACCGCTTAGCGCTGAGTATGATCCTCACCTTAATTAATTCCATAAAATCACAGACATCCTAGGTTAATAACTGTAACTGAAACGTTTGTTTAGAAGAATAATCCCATTTTAATAGTGCTAAAGATCTTGGTAATCTTATATATGTCTCCTGTATGGAAGAGATCTCAGTAATGTAATAAACTGTGCTGGGATTTGCCATGATGCCAAAACGGATGTCAAAACTTTCTTATCAGATTCTTCCAAGACCAGATTATGTGAGCTATGCTAACCACATTAATTGTATAGCTCTGTACTCATACTGAATTTTAATAATTAGATAATTTTTATTTCTTTTTTGTTTCGTTATCCCCATAAGGTATTTTAGGAGAAACTTTTGATACCAACTGACACTTAAATGAAATATTAGAGAACTTGATTAAGTTTCTCAAAGGGATAGTTCACCCAAAAATGAAAATTCTGTCATTGTTTACTTACCCTCACGTTGTTTCAAACCTGTATGTATTGCTTTCTTCTGCTGAACACAAAAGAAGATATTTTGAAGAATGTTGGTAACCAAACAGTTGATGGGCCCCACTGACTTCCATAGTATTTTTTTCCCCCATGTACTATGTAAGTCAGTGGGGCCCATCAACTGTTTGGTTACCCATGTTCTTCAAAATATCTTCTTTTGTGTTCAGCAGAAGAAAGAAATACATACAGGTTTGAAACAACGTGAGGGTAAGTAAACAATGACAGAATTTTCATTTTTGGGTGAACTATCCATTTAAGCTATAGAATGAGTAAGAATGACCACGTGGACCAGCATCCAAAATATAACATAAACCAGGGTTGTTATTGTTAACTAAAACTAAACTATAATAAATTAAGCACACTGATTTTCTGTGGCGATGGGTTATGTAGGATTAGCATTTATTAGCTCTCTCATCTCCGCTGATTCAGTCACCAGCCAAAACCCATCATGTCATCGACCGATGTGTCCTGGCAGTCTATAGATTGGATCACACATATGTCTACAGTACATGTACATATCTCTCAAACGCCACTTCCTCCTGAAGTCTGCAACACACTCCGATGTGGCAGCTCATTCAGATTTAAATACATTCATTTTAGCATCTAATGAACACTAATATCTAAAACAGCAAGCTGACATGGTTGCAGCATTAGATGCTCTCTTGGGTGTGTGGGGGGAACATCTATCAAATGACCATTTTACCGTTTAAAGAACTCTGTCTTTCATGCTCCTCAGTCTCCTTTGACTAGCTTCCTCTCGTTTAGGACTTGAAAGCATTTCTTTCTCCTTTTCTCTTGCTGTCTGTCTCTCATATGCCAATATGATGCAATGATGCTCTTATTTTTAGACAGCTTTTTAGATCAATTAAAGTTTTAATAAATTTAATTTAACCATATATACAAGATTTAGGTGAAATCAAATACAAAAGTTTTGATTTGGACATTGCAAAGCGCATATCAGTGAATGTGGAGGGCTGTGGTCCATGTCTATGGGTACAGCCCTTCATAACATATGCACATTCATTATAGTGATATAATGTGTCAAATGATGTATTTATTCATCATTTAGTAAAACTAATATGAACGACCTGTGAATTGTATGTGTGCAGCAGTTTCCATTAGCACACTGCATGTTTAGGATCTGACACTGTTACTGAATGAGTCTTGGCTTCTCCAGGGCGACACCTCAGAGGTAGTAAATTCTCAGGCTGTGTGATTTAGTCTCTAATTAGATCGCACATGCACACACAAAATCGTAGGATGTACTGCAGGGGCTGTAATCAGTTCATTAGGTTAATTACTAGCTGTGAAAGGGACTCATAGTCTCTGTGGGCGCTTTGGGTAATTGGTCTGGCTCTAACTCAACTTTAACCAGACTGTGCCATCTCACCCAGACACACATACACATACATACAGAGCCTGGAATCAAACACTGCATATTAATCCGATCTGATCTTAAGGACTGTCATTTTGTACGGTAAGTGATGCAATCTGATCTGTTTGTTCAGAATGTGTAGTCAATTTCCGGTATATCTGCATCAGTTGCTATAGTGATGTAAGCGTCAGTGCAATGTCAAGAGACTTACTCATGACAACTGAGAGCAGCTGCCAGTGAGAATGGATAAATGAAAATTTTGTTCTGCTCATATATGAGCTCACAAGGCACATGAGAGAACGTGACAGAGGCATTGCTGACTTCAATGCACAAGTTTGTCATGTGAGAAAAGTGTAAGTGAATATGAGGGTGTTCAGACACAGCTCCAGACAATATTGAGTAGTTTGTATAATGTTACATAAAGGTCATAAAAGCCTTCTGTGGAGAGCAAAACAAAATTTAAGTCATTATTCACAAAAATATTACTTGAAATACAACCTGACCTTTCAGACTGACATATTTGTAAAAAATCTGATCGGATTTCAAATTGTACATGGCTGTGATTTAAAAATCAGATTTCATTTGGTTCTCTGCTATAGACCGATGAGTCAGATACTGTATGTCCAAATACATCAGATTTTTCCTGGCTGTCTGAACAAAGCTTTAGAGATCTCAGCATCAGCCCAGTTTTGTAATTATTTATGAAATGTCCAGAAGGAGCAAAAGAGGATGTTTTATATGTGAATCAACAAGGGATTTCTTAAGGGAAAAAACAGTCTGGGTTTTTGATGATTAAGATCTGTGCTGAACAAAGAAAGTGTCTTCATTATTTTTTTATAGAAAAATATCAAAACAATGTTGACCTATGTTTCTGGGTAGTGTAGCTTATTGCCCTGCATGCTGTTAGTGCTGCACAATGTTTGTTCACGCCTTTGGAACGTTGACTGTTTGAATGACAGCTTTGTTTGCTGACAGCTCATTGGTGTTTCCGTGGCAACTGATAGATAAGGGTGATTGACTGAAATTGAGCTATGATTTTCAGGTGATTGTATTCAGCCATTCTAAGACACATACAAGCAGTGCTATTTTTTCCATTAAGGTCAGAACGGGTAACATGTATACTATATTTTGATTTACTCATTTTAAGCATTTGGCAGTTAGGTCATGTCTCACTTACTCACTCTCTGGTTGATTTCTTCTAAATGGACACTTGATTAAGATTCCCTGCATTTGATTTTATCTCTCGAATGAACAAAAGAATGAATTTTTTGGAGTATACAAATTTGTTCATTATGCTTTTATTGCACTGGGATTCAATATTTTGAGCACTATATGCTTTCTTTTTCATTTTCTCCGATTGCTCCCCTACATATTTATCTTTCTGTCTCTCTCTTTCACTATCACAAATTGCATATTTGCTACAGGGTTGGAGTCACATTATAAGTATAATGACACATGATTGTTCTAATAGCTGTATTGCTTTGACTTAAAAAGACACTCAGAGACACTTTAAAAGCAATTCAGAGGTCAGAGGATGACATAAATCTCAATAGTTTTTTTTAAAAGAAGTCTTTCAATAATATTTCTTAAGCAAAAGCCATAGTTTAGACAAAAAGTAGGTTAATTTCAGAGCAGAGAAAACCTGAATTGAACTGAGTTATTATTTTTCACACCACTGCAGCACCACAAGGCTATGCGTTTGCATGGGAACAACAGACTAGAGCAGTGGTTCTCAAACCTGTCCTGGGGTGCTTCTCATTTCTTATTTGTGCATCCTCGTTTCCTTTCCTCGCTTCCTTTCCACGCATCTCAGCTCCACCCCCATAGGATGTGAGTAGAGGATGCAAGGAAAAAAAAGGAGGACCGAGGAATTGAAGAAAATGTTATTTGTATATTGGAATGTTCTTGATCACTCAATCGTCACTTCAAAGTGTCATCAACTGTGCTCAAGGGATCTGCCCTCATGTTGTTAAAGTTTGGTTATTTAAAAAAATCATAATAAATATTAGTATTGCAAGATGCTCCGTTGAAATATGTGAGATGTAAAGTTTATTTAAACTGCAAAAGTAAAGCATACATTTAAATTATTGTGACAGGTATGAAGGGGGAGGAGAATGAATACGTGCGCCAGGTTTCTTGACGAGAAAGACTTCCGCAAAGGATACACCTGTGTATCCTCACTCATAGTACTTCGGGAAGCTTCCACACTCCTCGTTCCTCACCTCCTCGCGGTGCATTTAGAGAATTGAGATGTCCTTCAAGATGGCTGAGTTCGATCAGTTTCCGGGTCACAGGCTGGAGGATGTAGGCGCGAGGAATCAAGGAAGCATAATTTGAGAATTGAGAAGCACCCCTGGAGTACCACCAGCCCTGCACAATTTGTATATCTCCCTACATCCAAAGAATATAAACTGACAAGAAGCGAAACTCAATAGAACATTCCATTGCAACACCGGCGCCCAGCAGCAGCTCTGCGTTTCCGCCATTTTGGGGTGAAAGCGACTCAGCAGTCCAATAGTTTCTATGGCAATAACAGCTGCTTTGTTAAAAAAAAAAAGAAGTACATTAAAGCTAAAATCCAACCTGAATGATGACAACACAGAATAAAATACTATCGCTAGTGATCATCAAATCCTTTTAACAGTTTATTTTACAGACTTTGTGTTTAAAGGGATAGTTCACCCAAAAATGAAAATTTGATGTTTATCTGCTTACCCCCAGGGTATCCAATAGGTGACTTTGTTTCTTCAGTAGAACACAAATGATGATTTTTAACTCCAACCGTTGCGGTCTGTCAGTCGTATAATGCATGGCAATGGGAACTTCGTCTATAAGAGTAAAAAAAACATGCACAGACAAATCTAAATTAAACCCTGCGGCTCGTGACGACACATTGATGTCCTAAGACACGAAGCGATCGGTTTGTGCGAGAAACCGAACAGTATTTATATCATTTTTTACCTCTAATACACCACTATGTCCAGCTGCCTTGAGCATCCGGTGTGTGAGGTCTGAACGCGCTCTGACGCCGGAAGTGATCTCTCGCACTCATTGAAGTATAAGCGCGAGAGATCACTTCCGTCATCAGAGCGCGTTTTCAGACCACACACCGGATGCTCAAGGCATTTGGACATAGTGGTGTATTAGAGGTAAAAAATGATATAAATACTGTTCGGTTTCTCGCACAAACCGATCGTTTCGTGTCTTAGGACATCAATGTGTCGTCACGAGCCACAGGGTTTAATTTGGATTTGTCTGTGCATGTTTTTTTTACTCTTATAGACGAAGTTCCCATTGCCATGCATTATACGACTGACAGACCGCAACGGTTGGAGTTAAAAATCATCATTTGTGTTCTACTGAAGAAACAAAGTCACCTATTGGATGCCCTGGGGGTAAGCAGATAAACATCAAATTTTCATTTTTTGGGTGAACTATTCCTTTAATTCTTCCACTTTTTTCACAAAACCTTTGCTCTCTAGAAACCCAGTCAGTTTGAGTTAAAATTATTTGAAGTTCAAGTATTAGCATTATAAACACTGAATTAATACCAACATATGAAATTAAATTAAGGAATGCATCAGAAAAATTGGGAATGTTGGACAATAAATATATAATAGAATATAACAGCTTGACAGAAACTTTTTTGCAGTGTTGTCTTATATTCATGTCCGTTAAAGCAAGACTATGTAAACAAAAAAACACAGCCACTGTGTCCAAAAGTGGCAATTACGGGATAACAGACACAGCAATGCATCATGTTCTATAAGATCATTAGGTTTGTAGCGTGATCCAGGGGATTAAAACTTATTTCAGACCTAGTGGAGTAATTTACTATTACTGTATTACTCCACTAGGTCTGCCTATGTACGTTTTAATCCCCTGGATCACGCTACAAACATAATGATCTTAACTTTATTAATTATTAATTTATTAATTTACTATTAATAGTAAATATGTAAAGTTGCATAAAATGGAAATACTCAATAAAGTAGGCTAACTACGTTACCTCAGATGTGTGATGGTTGGATTCCACAACTGATCACATAAAACATATATAGGTTAAGACAATACAACATTTACTGTAGGTGTCATAAAATTTACTGAATTTGAGAAATTTTCTATTGCGTTTCTGATTTGGCTGTGAGATTCGCCAATTTTGGGTGCGTAAGATGTGATGGATTCTATTGTCCAGTTGGCATTTTCACCCCAAAATGGCTGACGCGCTACCGAAGCGCCTCCTCGTGGCTGTTACCCAAAAAGCATCAGAGTTTCGCCTCTTGGGTTCTATACTCTTTGCTATATCTGACACACCCATTTCAGGCCTTGCAGTCTCTACTAATGAGCTCATGAGTTGAACCAGGTGTGATAGATGAGACATACAAAATGTGCAGGGCTGGTGGTACTCAAGGACAGGTTTGAGAATCACTGGACTAGTGGATCTAATCAAGGGGTGAAGGTTTGTCTGGTTAGCTGTGACTGTTATTTCCTTCTGATAGATAGCATAAACAGTGTTGGGGGTAACGCATTATAAGTAAGATTACTTTTTTCAAGTAACTCATAAAGTAACATTACTTTTAAATACAACAAAATATTTGAGTTACTTTTTCAAATAAGTAACAAAAGTTATAGTCTGAAAGTTATTAGTCCCAAAAGTTATAAGTCCCATTTATAGTCTGACAGATCTCCTGTCCCCATGTTGAGAGAAATTGGGAGTAAGTGCAGAGGTGTTGTGTGCACTGTGTAAACTTGATGGTTATTGTAGCTCTTGACTAAATGTGAGCATACATTTACTCATCTCATTTGCACAAAACAGAGTCATTATTCCTCAAAATGAATAAAAACAGTGAAATGCAATCTCAGAATATTATTCAAATCAGCAATAATTAAATATGTCAAATTACACAAATATACTTTGACCCAGTTTCACAGACAGGTCTTCGATTAAGCCAGGATTAGGCCTTAGTGTAATTAGGGCATTTAAGTAGCTTTTAAAAACATGCCTTAGGAAAAAAAAAAAAAAAACATTTTGTGTGCATGGTGTGCATCTTGAGACAAAACAATCGCACTGACATACACTTGCACTGACAAGTTGCTTTCAATTAAAACAGCTCAGACATGCATTTTAGTCTGGGACTAGTCTTAAGCCTTGTATGTGAAACTTGGGGTGTCCCTGGCAACTAAGCAAGGCAGAGGCAACAGTGGCAAGGAACCCAAACTCCATCAGATGACTTCCAAGTCAGGAGTTTGTTGTTACGACACGTCACGCATTCAAGGAAACATAAAAGTCGCCTAAACAAAACAAAATAATTATGCTGTGAACAGTAAACCCAAAATATCTGAATTGTGTATCAAAATTAGTTAAGTGATTTAGTAAAGTTAAAGTTAAGTGATTAACAACATTCACTAAAGACTTGCTTACCGCTCACTCTCTCTCTTTCTCTCTCTCTCTCTTTATAAATATCAGTGTTTCTGACATATTTCAAATCAGTACGCCCCTGCCAACATCACAACTCTTACCAATGAAGTAAAAATGGCAGCATCCAGTCTGTGTACTTCTGGGCCACATACACTAGCCATTGAGACAAATGGGAATGCTGACAGATAGCTCTCCAGGTTTTAGCCTATATCTCCTTGGATCTAATCAGCTTTGCTGAAAGGAATCATGGGATTTGTAGTTCCAGCTCTATGTAGGGCATTGCAGAGGCACTGTGCCCTTCAGATGAGAGAGAGAGGACAAAAGAGGAGGATAAAAAAGAAAAAGGAGGAGAAAATGACAGCAAACAGAGAAGGGAATGAACAGGGAGAGCCAAAGTGACGCAAGAAAGAAGAGAGAAATGAGAAATAGAAGAGCAGGGTGAATACAGAAACTGAGGATTTGAGAGGAACTAAAAGAGAGAGAGAGGAGGATTAGGAGAGGAAGAGGTAGAGATTAAACAAAAATAGCAATCATTGTGAGATTCCTCTGAGTCACCATCTGACATCACTGTGTGTGTGTGTGTGTGTGTGTGTGTGTGTGTGTGTGTGTGTGTGTGTGTGTGTGTGCGCGTTTTTGTGATTTATGAGGACACAAATTTGTATAATGACATGGGTATTACACTGGTATTACGACGTAAACATGAAATATGAGGACATTTCTAAACATACTAAACAATGTTTTATTAAAAATGTAAAAATGCAGAATGTTTTCTGTGATGGGTAGGTTTAGGAGTAGGGGTAGTGTAGGGGGATAAAATGTACAGTTTGTACAGTATAAAAACCATTATGCCTATGTAATGTCCTCACTAAGATAGCAAAACAAACCTGTATGTGTGTGTGTGTGTGTGTGTGTGTGTGTGTGTGTGTGTGTGTCTTGCACACTGTGATGGATCAGAGATGTCCTCATCTTTTATGAATGTGAAACCAGCTCTGTTCTGAAAGGATGGAGTAAGTGATGTCTGGGTCTGATGTTTGTCTTGCTGTACAGGGAAGCTTCACTGGCAGATATCCAGAAGTTTAAGCCTGCATGGTCACCGTGATTTTGATATGTTCCTGGATCAACATATTTTGTTGATCCTGGAACAACATTCCTGTCCAAAAATGTAGTCCTAACCCTATCCCTACCCCTAAATCTAACCCTACCCATAACTTATCCCTAAAATCGGAGGGAAATGATAGGTGAATCACACTGATGTAAAACCTAACCTAACCCTGGTTGTAAAAATCTGATTGGTTGATTGAAATGTTGTTCCAGGATCAACAAAGATGTTGATCCAGGACATGTTGTACTTGGAGGAAATCACGTTCGCCAAGCTTACACACACACACCGCCATACAGTATTTCGTCATATTACATACACATTTTTTAATGTCTTTTCTGTGACTTTTATTGTTTTTTGACCTAATTATATTTTCTAGAATATATATGCTAACCTTTCACTTCTAAACCTAACCCTTGCAAAAAAGGATTTTTTTGTTTTCATAATGTAATTGATTTTAGGTTTTACTGTCCTTATGGGGAAATTTGGTTCCCACAAAAATAGCAAAACCTGACCCACATACATACATAATGAGAACATGCATACTATATACTTATGTTACTTTTTTTAATTAATCTAATAATAAAAACCTTTGACTAAACCAATCCCTAGATCTACTTCTCCAAGGAAACATTATTTAATTTATGCTATCAAATGGAGGTTTGGGCAGATTTAACTACCTTCTGGGGGCAATTCACATATATTTATGAGCCCTGCTGGGAGTCATGGTGGAGAAAATGAGACACCTTTGAAAGGGACATAGAGAGTATAATCACCTGCAAAAGTGACTCAGAGGTTACATTGACATTGCAGCTGAATGTGGCTCAAATCCTCACATGTGACCTAACAGATCACACTGAAATTAACATTTTAAATTCTGATCTGAGACATTTTTTTTATGTAAAGCTGTATATCTGATTTTCTTCAAAGTTGACAGTATGAGCAGTTGTGATGAAATTCATGCCGTTTTTTTTGTCAGTTTAACTCAAAATTCAATTGCACTACTGGTTTACCCTTAATTCATAAAATAATTTATGAATTGCACTATATGAATTTTTACACAGAAAAGTAAAAACACAATTGTTTAAAATATATTGTATATTCAATTGACTTTCATAAGTTCTCAAATGTGACAATTGTTTTGAACTGACAATAGAAGTTAAAATGTTAATGCTAAAAGTTCTTCTATTTTCATATAAGAAAATATATCGTATTATACAATATTATGTAACATATCAGGGTAGTTTGTTTAATGCATTATGGTCACATTAGGAGTGTGTGAAAACATAGCCAGAGAGATATAGAGATACTTTCTTTCCCACCAAACCAGCTTCCGTCTCTTATTGTCTCTTTGTGAATTCACTCCCTTCATGTGTGTACGTCATCATGACTCTTGGCAGATTGCCTGGCTAGGTTACTCACTTTTATTTCCTTAATGATTAGCAACAGCACTCTCACCCTCCTTGTTTTCAGCATGACAGAACCACGAGAGACAGATATGCTGTCTTTTCTGTCCCATCAGCCTGTCTCACTGCTGACTGAGCTGCTGGCGGTGTTCTGTCACGATACACTAATGAAATCCACATCTCGCGTCATCAGAGGGCACAGAATATGCCCTGCATGTTTAGAAAAGGACAGACTGCATTGTGATTTGATTTTACTGCTTATGTGCCATCAAATACAGCTGAATTTGATGACTTCTTGAAAGTCTTTTAGCTGCTCTGCCCTTCAGACCAGACTGAAGTGTCAATGTTTATGATGAAAGTCAGAAATGAATTGAAGACCTGATCATGATTTGGAGATCCATAGTGAACTTTATGGAAATGTGGCAGCTCCTCCTTCAGTGTATTTGGCACTTGAGTCAGGAATTTTGCTAGGTGACAGATCAGGTTTTATTATATGCTTACCGTAACGCCTTTACGATAAACCAGTGTTTTCTTATAAACAATTAAGGAAGGGGAGAAGGAAAGCGTTACAGAGAGATCAAACTGGTTTTGATGGTGTTGTTATGGTAAATCTGATAGAGGCTCATAGATAGTTTTACCAATAAACATGCAAGTCCTCATAAGTGTTTTCCCCTGAAGTAATTGGCAATTTGTGTAAAAATCTGTTATCACACTGTAGTGATAAGTAGAAATCTCCACAGTATTCAAACATATCATTAACAAAGCTATTAAAGGGATAGTTCACCCAAAAATGAAAATTCTGTCATCATTTACTCACCCTCAAACCTGTATGAATTTCTTTCTTCTGCTGAACACAAAAGGAGATATTTTACAGAATGATGGTAACCAGACAGTTGACGGTAGCCATTGACTTCCATAGTATTTTTTTGTTTTCTTTTTCTTTTTTTTCTTTTTTTTCCTCTCCATACTATAGAAGTCAGTGGGGCCCATCAACTGTTTGGTTACTCATATTCTTCAAAATATCTTCTTTTGTGTTCAGCAGAAGAAAAAAATGCATACAGGTTTGGAACAACTTGAGGGTGAGTAAATGATGACAGAATTTTCATTTTTGGGTGAACTATCCCTTTAACCAACCCATGCATGTTTGTTTAATACATATTCTGTCTAATTTTATACTTGCGTCTACCAATAAGAGTATAATCATGTTTAAAACCAGAAAGAGCAGAAAAAAGTCCACCAATTCCATCTGGGCCTGGTGATAAGCCATTGTTTTTGAAGTACAGGATTGTTAATGCAAGTTGGAGCCTCAGGGGTTTGTGTGTTCATTTCTTATAATGATTCAGTATAACAAACAGAAAACTGAATTTCATGCACATGCAAAAGAAGCAATTTATGAACACCAGTAAATCTACTGGGCTGTGAAGCAGTTTCTAAAAATAGCCAGTTCTAGCATGGCATGAAAATGTTTCATTATAAAAAAAAAAAGTAGGGATACATGAACACTATTACAAAAACAAATCAGATTGTTGTATTTGCAATGGCTGCCTTGTACACATTTTTAATTTCATTTTTCTTTCTCTGCATTGTTTTGTAGAAGAGTGTAAAGGAGGGTCTTCTACTAAAACAGACCAGCTCTTTTCAGAGATGGAAGAGGAGATATTTTAAACTGCGAGGCAGAACTCTCTACTATGCCAAAGATTCAAAGGTAAAAGCATGGTCCCTCTGGGGTACATTGAACCTCAGGTGGTGCTGAATATAGGTGATTGTTTCAGTGTTTGTTGGTGACAAAAACATGCTACTTTATTGTTGTAGTCTCTCATATTTGATGAGGTCGACCTCTCAGATGCCAGCGTGGCCGAGACCAGCACCAAAAACATCAACAACAGTTTCACAGTAAGCAAAACCTCTTTTCAATGGCTTTATCAAAACCTAGCAAATATGATTAAAATATGTCTAGATTTATGTTGGTATCTCACTAAATTTTGAGACACAGCTCCATTCATTAGTTGGTTCATTTCTAGCTCACACTTTTTATATGTCTCTCGTTCTCTCCCAGGTTATCACTCCATTCCGTAAGCTGATGTTGTGTGCAGAGAGCAGGAAGGAGATGGAAGACTGGATCAGTGCTTTGAAGTCTGTACAGAAATGGGAGACTTATGAGGTCAGTGTCTGAACCTTCACCTTTAAACCCATCCAAAATCATTTAAAGGTTCAGTTAAAAATTGTCTATATATTGTAATCATTATGTTCACAACTTGTAATAATTACTTGATGAGCTCATTCATTCTGCCTAAAATTAATACATTATATAAGCTAACTGCGTGATTTGTATACGTACATTTCTGAAATAACATTACTTGGACACAGTCACCTCTGATAATAACAGATCACCCTAAATTGTAATGTAGGCACATGCATTTTCTGTAAAGCTGCTTTGGAACGATATGTATTGTGAAAAGTGCTATACAAATAAATGTGAATTGAACTGAATTGAATGTGCATTGATGCTCATAATGGCAGTTTAATGTTCCTTCACATGGATTTCGCTTCCCTCTTTAAGTTATCAATAAACGAAAGCCACAGGAGTAATGGCTAAACGACTGTCTCAGGCCAGTCTTTGTCTATAACAGTAGCTTATGTGTTGTATTTGACCCTATATCAGTGGTTCTTAACCTTTTTTAAGAACCTCTTAACCTCTTAACTCCTTAATACACACAATTTCTACCTGATAAAATATTTTAGAGAATAACTTACAGCGACAGAGATATGAGCTGTGTGTCATCTGAAGGTTCTAGATCCAGTCTCTGTTCTCCACCAGAACTGCTCCCTTCAGTTTTGTGCTCTACTTGCAACTTAAATGCTCCGCTCTCCATCCAGATATAAAAGCTGTTGTCGAATAATAAAGATTTGACCAATGAACTCATGTCTGGATTGGACTCTTAAGGTGATGATACACGGGGCCACTTTTTGAGCAATGTTGCCGGGAAATGTTGCTGAGCAATGTTGCTTGGGCGTGATCGGCTGCTAGCATTCTGATTGGAGAATCTCAAAAAATTGCCCACGACCTATCTAAAGTATCCAAATTTGTTGCTCATTCTCAATGGGAAAGTGCCCAAACAACATTGCTCAAAAAATTGCCCCGTGTATCATCACATCATCACCTTTATCGTGTCAAAAGTGATAATACTTTTCAGTTTTATGGACGTTGCATCTTTGATATTACTTTGGTCACTGTCGCTATGGTTACTGGTAAGAGAATATGGGCTTGACTCCCGTTTGCACATTCATACAGACTGTTTGAACATGTTCGAGACTCACACCTGTAAGTAAATGCCATTGTCAATCCCAAAAACTGGCAGTGTGAACGTAGCCTCATGTTGAGGCCCCCTTGGAAGCTTGCTGAGGCCCCCTGGTTGAGAACCACTGCAGATCTTATTATTTGGATGTGTATTTATAGTGCAGTGATGTTGACATGATTTTACTGATCACAGGCC
Source organism: Mylopharyngodon piceus (assembly GCA_039654765.1). Lineage (NCBI taxonomy): Eukaryota > Metazoa > Chordata > Actinopteri > Cypriniformes > Xenocyprididae > Mylopharyngodon > Mylopharyngodon piceus. Next base: position 34,282,400 of record CM077442.1, on the reverse strand, counting down.
AGTCAGTTTAACATGGAGCACTTCTCAGGGATGCATAACTGGTACGCCTGCTCTCACGCCCGGCCCACCTTTTGCAACGTGTGTCGAGAGGCTCTGCCGGGGGTCACTTCTCATGGTCTTTCCTGTGAAGGTAAACATAAACACAAAGCTTTTTTGTATCGTCTAAGTGTTTCATGTTTCCCATATTGTTTATTTTGCTCTCTTATTCTTTATGAACAGTTTGTTTGAATTTTTCCTTTTGGTGCCATTTACTTTTTCATGCATTGTTTGTTCTGCTCGTAGAACGAACAATGACGTTGTTTGTTTAGAGCGTAATCAATGACTCATAAATACGAACAATGCCCTTAGCCTGTTATCACGTTCAAGTGATGATCTGTTTAATGTCATCTTTTCTCTATATGTGTGTTAGTGTGTAAATTCAAAGCCCACAAGCGCTGTGCCGTACGATCCACAAATAACTGTAAGTGGACCACTCTGGCGTCCATAGGAAATGACATCATTGAGGATGAGGATGGGGTAAGTGAATCTTTTAACTTCTACTTGCATATGGTCTCAGTGGTATTCTGTACCTAAATTAGTGTGTTTGTGTGTACAGGTATCAATGCCTCACCAGTGGTTGGAGGGGAACCTGCCGGTTAGTGCTAAGTGTGTGGTGTGCGACCGAAACTGTGGCAGCGTCCGCCGACTACAGGACTGGCGGTGCCTCTGGTGCAAAGCCATCGTACGTCGCCTTCCTGCCCACTCTGTAAAACCGATCACAGTGCTGTATATCACCCACACCCACAATATTGCATCATACACACTTCACTCTGTAACCATAACAACTAGAAATACCACATAAACACCCAGAGTTTACAGGAAATAATATGACATCATATTATACAGGTGTGTTCACCTTGTGTAACCAGTATGTCTCCATCTGTTACACCGATGGGTATTCGACTGTCTGTGAGTAGCCATTAATGTATCTCTCTATACATTCCCTGTGTGTAGGTGCATAATAGCTGTAAGGAGCAGTTGGGAAAGGTTTGTCCTCTGGGTCAATGTAAGGTCTCCATCATTCCACCCACTGCACTCAACAGCATCGACTCTGACGGTAAGGGTTGCCCTGGCAACTGCATCAGCTTAGCTGTCTCCATAACGCATTGTCATATGCTTTTTGTTGCAAATGACATTATTTAGATCAAACATAATCATCACTACAGTATGCCAGTTAAAAATACCATTGAATATAATGTTATTCCTGTTATTTCATTACTTAATATATAATATTTACACTACCATTTAAAGGTTTGAGGTCAGTGAGATTTCTCTTTTTTCAAAAGAAATTATTACTTTTATTCAGCAAAGATGTAATAAATTGATCAAAAGTGACAAAGATTTACATTGTTACAAAAATATTTTTCAAATATATGCTGTTCTTTTTAATTTTCTATTTATCAAAGAATCCTTAAATTAAATGTATTGCGGTTTCCACAAAACATTAAGTAGCACAAAATTAAATATAATAAAATATAAAACAGTAACTTTAAATTGTAATAATATTTCAGAATTTTACTGTTTTTACTGTATTTTTGATCAAATAAATGCAGCCTTTGTGACTTCTTTCAAAAACATAAAAACATCTTACAGAACTCAAACTTTTGCATACTGCTTTTGCATAACATGGGCTGCTTTCGAAATCGCATACATTGAATCTTGAGTAGGTACTTATTTTGAACAAGTAATTACTTCACGACCATTGAAAAAAAAAGTAAGTTCTTTTGCCCTTATCACGTGACCTACCGGTGTCAGTTGCGTCGCTTCACTGCCATTCATAAATCCTCTCCTGTGGCCTCATGGGATAGTAAAGTGTCCATCGTATGCACACTTCAGAATCTCGTCGGAAAAAGTAGGTCATCCGGGTACTTTTTGCCTACTCTTGTGAATTCGGACATATTTTTCTTTATACTATATAGTTGGAAAGTATGCAATTTTGGATGCAGCGAAAGTCATTCTTGATGTTATTTATGTTCTTAAAGAGACAGTGGTTAAAGATGGTTACATTTCAAAACATGACACCCCTCCCAAGTTCTTTTCCTCTCCTCTCCTTCTCTTATTCCCACTCCCTCTCCCCCCTCTCCTATCCCTCCATTGTCCTTCTTCATTATCCCTTGCTCACTGCAGGCTTCTGGAAGGCCACCATTCCATCCTGCTCGAGTCCTCTACTGGTGCTGGTGAACAGTAAGAGTGGTGACAACCAGGGCGTCAAGTTCCTGCGCAGGTTTAGGCAGCTTCTGAACCCTGCGCAGGTCTTTGACCTCATGAACGGTGGCCCACAGCTGGGGTGAGATCAATGTCTGCTGATAACACGCTGCAATATCAATTAAAAGACTTTGTAAGGCAGTTAAACTGTCAGGAATCATTCACAGTAGCTTAGCTTTTAAAACAACCCAACATTTTTATTTAATAGCTGTAACATTCTTAGTACGTCACATGATGTACTTTTAATCTTAGTGCAGCTTTTAATAGTATTCTGTTTTGTACATACAATTTTGTTGGCAAAGTGAATTTGCCCTCTGGACCATATTTGTTGTGTTAAATTTTTGTTTATGTGTACAGGCTTCGTCTCTTCCAGAAGTTTGAGACCTTTCGTATTCTAGTGTGTGGTGGAGATGGGAGCGTGGGCTGGGTTCTTTCAGAACTGGACAAACTCAGTCTGCACAAACAGGTCAGAATAACCAGAATAAAGTTCTTACATTTTAATGAAAGATTACGAAAACGTGCACTTGGGGTGTGCAGTGGTATCATGTCTGTATCTGTATTTGTAACAGTCTTAAAAATTATTCGTATTTGTATCTGTATTCGGATAAATCCGGAAGTGGGCTGGGTTTTAACTGGAAGTTTGTGAAATTAACATGAGAAGCTCGTTTTAAATGTAATTCTGTTTCCTTAGTTTTCATTTAACAAATGCCTTGTATAACTCATAAAATTATTCTTTTTTTTTTTTTTTTTTTTTTTTATAAAATTTATTGAAATATCATGTAGTTAAAACAATAAAACTAAATATTAAATAAAAGGGGAAAAATCTTTATTTATTTACTTTTTTTTTATTTAATCATCCACAACCTCAAATAATAGGATATAAAATAGATGATTAGAGAACATGAAAGAAAATATTCAATAGTTGAAAATTGCTAAAAACAACTTTTACTATCCATACAAATTCAAACCTGAACAAATTATAAAGAATACGTAAATGTTTGCCTTCTCCGTGAGAGAGTGAGATATGATAAACATATCATATTGTACAAGGTTTAAAACATTTAAATAAACATATCCAGTAGTAGAAAATGTGTATTTTGTAGTATCTTAGTTGATATTACTCTTGTCAAAGCTCTGATTTCTGAGAGACCCTCAGAGACGGCATCGCAGCTGTTTGATTTGTGATCACGCTGTCCTTATTTCATTCATAAAGTTTACACTCATTTGTGTATCATATCATACCTTGTTGTAGGTTTAAAACATTTAAATAGACTTATCAAATAGTAGAAAATGTGTATGATATAGTATTTTAGGTGATATTACTCTTGACAAAGCTCGCAGCAATCTGATTTGTGCTCGGGTTCGCATACAGTTTACAATCTCTTCTTTTTCTTTTTTCTTTTTTTCTGAAAGCAATTAGTATTTTTATTCATCAAGGATACATTAAATTAACAAAAGTGACATTAAAGACATTTATAATGTTACAAAAGATTTCAAATAAATGCTTCTATTCATTAAAGAATCCTGAAAAAATGATCAGAGACTTCTTTAAAAACTCTTGAACGGTATTGTACATAGGGTCCATTTTTATTTTGTGTAATCTTTAGCTCTTGAAGTAGCCAGAAATACACTCTTGTTGTGTTGTGTTATGTTGTGTAACAGTGCCAGCTGGGCGTGTTACCGCTGGGCACAGGAAATGACCTGGCGCGTGTGCTGGGATGGGGAGGACTCTGTGATGATGATGCTCAGCTGCTGCAGATACTGGAGAAACTGGAGAGAGCTACAACCAAGATGCTGGACAGGTGAGAGACAAAGAGAAAGAAGGAGAATGAGTGGATGAATGACTCTCATCAAACTCATCTCTCTGTTCCTGAATACGTGTGTCCCAGATGGAGTGTGATGACCTATGAAGTGCCCACTAAACAGACTCCAGCAATTGTAAAGGAGGAGGACCCATTAGACTCCCCCCTACAGGTGACCTTCAAATGCATAAACACATAAGTAATATTACAAAATGAACATCATTTTTTTTTTTTATCCATAGCTAATGTGAATACTCATCCCCTTTTAAGACGTTACAGTACACCACCATGCAAAAGCATGGGGTCAGGAATACTTTTATTCAGCAATGATGCATTGTATTGATCAAAAGTAGCAAAAAAAAATTGTTTCAAAAGTTATTTTTTCAAATAAATGCTGTTTTTTTTTATATGCTTTCTATTTATGAAAGAATCCAGAAAAAAGTGCATCACGGTTTCCACAAAAATATTAAGCAGCACAACCGTTTTCAACAGTGATAATAATAAAAATTTGTTTAAGAGTTGAAAGAACTGTTTTTACTGTATTTTTGTGATACTTCTTTAAAAACAATAATAAAAAAATCTTACTAAACCCAAACCTTTGAACAGAAGTGTAAACTGTGTTTAAATGAGATTTTCTGCTTTAAAATGATGTTTTTGAAATCCAGATTACACAATATGCTGATTCTGTTGCCACTCACTTGACCAAAATCTTGGACTCTGACAAACACAGTGATGTTATATCATCTGCTAAGTGAGTAAACAGTTGGTTTGTGTTTATGAATGTGTTGTTAGGGTTATGTTTATAGTATATGAATATAATTTTTTTAAACATCCTTTTGAACTTCTACATTTTGTCTTCCTATCTCTTTCATTCACAGGTTTCTTTGTGGGACAGTTAATGATTTTGTGACTGAGGTCGGCAAAGCTTATGAACGGGCCACGGAGAATAAAGAGGAGGCTGATGCTATGGCAAAAAAGGTAAAGCAGGAGACTTGTGTGAGGTTTTTTTTTTTTTTCTTCTTCTTCTTCTAATTTTAAGCAAACAGTTAAACGATGAGTCAAAAGAACATGTGAATGGTTAAATAGACAAATGAAGATTTAAACAAACAGTCAATTAATAAACCAAAGGAACAATCAAAAGTTAAGTAAAATTAACAATGAGCCAAATGAACAGTCAAATAATGAATGAATTAACAGTCAAAAGATTAAATGAACAGCTAAACAAACAGTCAAATAAACAGTTAAATGAAGAGTAAGAGGAAGAGTTAAACGTGTTTGGTTTTTATAAACTCAGCAGAAACCAAGAAAACTGTTTTGATTTGTTCTTGTGTGTCTATCTCAGTGTGCCATGTTGAACGAGAAGTTGGACTCTTTGGTTAAGGCTCTCAGCGAAGACGCCAATGCCCAGCTGGTACCAGCTGGGTCCATCTCACCAGACGAGAGCAACGCTGATCATTCCAGACCCTTCAGATCAAGAGAGCAGCTAATGCTGAGGGCCAACAGCCTAAAGAAAGCACTCCGACAAATCATAGATCAGGCAGAAAAAGGTAATTCTTCACCATATAGGAGTGCATTCTTCTGTGGAAGTGGAAAGTCATTGTATTTTGGGCCAGTGTTAGAAAATATAGAATAAACATCAAAGAGAACATCATTCAAGCATTGTAGAGTACTGTAAGGCTAAACTTCTGTACTTCGTGAAGATAATTGTGAGATAACATGTTCAAAACATGCCCAGAGAGAAAAACACAAAAAGGCCTCAGTGAATAACATTTTACCTCTTACTTTCTACTGTGTTTACCGTGATTGCATTTAAATAAGGTAAAACTAAGATCTGTGGCTTGCAAATGTACAGGAAAGTACACAGAATGTTATAGTGGCTTCTGGGACACTTTACCCAATATTTAATTAGATTGCTGTTGATTGCTCTCTCTCAGTGGTGGATGAGCAGAACAGACACACCCAGGTACAGAGAATGTCCTCCTGCTCATCAATCAAAAGAGGCAGCAGTGAGGACCTCAAAGAGGCGGAGCCACGTGAGTGACAAACTCAGTTCATGAATATTCATAGATGTTGCCTAGTAATTGGATCCTCAGTCTTCTCAAGATTTTCCTCTGCTGTAGCTCATTCAAATATTGGCGTTTTGATATATGAAAGATGTTCTTAACACAATTGCAAACCTTTACAAGAATGAAAATTGCAGATGGCCTGAGGATCATTAAAACAACCACCAAAGTCCCTGAATTAAAACCCCACGGTTAAAGGATCATTACTCATTTTGTGAATATGAAGGTCAGCTGTAGAAATTCAGACTAAAGAGCATTCCAAATACAGAAGACATAAAATTAAATGTTTAAATTGGGAGGATACAAAAATAACTATATGTTTGTATGCCCTGGTGGAGTGGAAATTACATCATGCAACCCAGACACTGTCTAGAAAAGGTCGTCCCTCAGAACTGTCTGTGTAAGCAGGGAGAGGTGAAAAAAGAAAAGGCTAAGAATCACTTGAAGGAGCAACATCAACTATATCAACATGCATAACACTGCATTAGCTCACATAAAGGGCAGCACTAAACAACCCATTTTGCATGAAGAACTGTTTTATTTTTAACTTATATTTTGATTTACATCAAAAAAAAAAAAAAAAAAAATCTTTTTTATGTAATATTTCTTAATATAAATCACTGTCACATGAATGCATGAAATGAATCACATGGAATGAGTAGTCTAAAAAAGAGACTTTTACAGATGCTAGTTTTACTAAATCTTCTCTTGTCTGTGTTACCGAACAAATGTGTGTAATCAATTGAGCTTAATTTAATTTGAGTTCTTTTAAAAGAAAATAACTTTAGCTTTAATTGATAAGTATTTGTTCAGTCAACTGGAAATAAGTTTTTTTTAAGCTTGAAATTCACATGCAAACTACTCAAATACTTTGTGTAGTACTATAGACTGTAAGAGATTTGTATGTGTTAATTAATGTGTTTAATTGGTTTTACTCAAATCAGTTATGTAAGGTTTTACTCAAGTGTTTGAGTAGATTTTATAGAAATTAGAGTTTTATTTATAAGAAATATTCTTTTTAGTAGTCTCATGAAATTTACAGGTCACAGAATTCATTTAGAAGCTTTTTTTTTTTCAGAACAGTTTGCTACAGTTTTTATTATTGTGCTATTGCTATTGAAGTTTTTGTAGTGATTCTAGGTTTTTTCTTATGGCTGAATTTTGCACTTCTCTCTCTCACTCTTCTATTCCTTCATTTCAATGACAGGTCAAAACACATTGAGTCCAACCACTACAACCTCTATATTACTGGAGAAGTCAGAGAGCTTCAGCACTGTGCTTTTCTCTGAAGAGTCTGTGTAAGACTGTGCAAACACACACAACAGAGCTCTTATCTTTCTCCAGAGTAGTGCAATAATGACATCTTAGGCTCCAGTAGTTCTAAAACCATGTTGACAGTGTAATATCCCACAGTGTTTGCTATTCCACTCACCGACACACTAGTCCACCACAGTCTCAGTGGTACGGTGTACATTTTAGGACATCCTCAGACCTCAGTCATACAACGAAAAGGCGTCATGCCTCAGACTAAAAAGCTTCAGTCATTGGACAAACCGGCATTGCGCCTCAGACTGAAAGGCTTCAGGTCTCAGGAAAAATGACGTCAGGTGTCAGGGCTCGTACAATTAGGCATCAGACGAAACAGCCTCAGAATAAACGGCATTAGACGAAATGGACTCAGACAAAAAGTTTCTTTTTTTTTTTTTTCTTTTTTTTGTATAACTTTCTATTGGCTTTTATCCCATCATAATGCCATCTTCAGTTGTATTTTTCTTTCTCCCCCTTTTTTATATTTAACTGTAACTATTCCCAAATCGATGTAAGGTGTGTGTGCATGCATGTTAATTATGTAGAATCTACCTATTGATGGTATTCATGTAGGCTATTTATTCGAGCATTAAAAACGAATAAAAAAAGCTGGGGGGGGGGGGATATTTTATTCTTACAGCTTTAATGAAATATTACACTGGTTAGGTTCTATACAGAAAAGAACATGGCGATTTTCACATTGGTCTACAGAAAAACAGCAATTAACTGAATTAAAATGTAATCGACTCTCTGACAGTAGGTGGCACTGAACAGCAGAAATAAAGCCGTTCCTTGGCAACCTCTGTACACAAAGCAGCTGGTCTAATAGCTCGAAAGATTTTTTACTTCCCTTATGAAAATTAATCATGGTTTTACTACAAATAAAACAAAAAAACATGGTAATTGTAGTTAACCGTGGTAACCACAAATTAACCATGGTTTTGCTACACTATAGTTTATGGTATTTGTAGTAAAACTATTGTTATACAAATAGTATTAATCCTGACAAAAAAAATCATAGTTACCACACTTTTACTATAATAAAATCATAGTTAATTTTCATAAGTGTTCACGATAGTTTGCAATGCAAGCTAGTTGCAATGTGTTATTTAGCTAACTTTTTATACATGCAAATAAAACGTCTCAGGTTACGTATGTAACCATGGTTCCCTGAGAGGGAACGAGACGCTTGCGTCAAGCGCTTTGGGAACGCCTCTGCGTGATTGCGTCGTGAAGCACATGTGAAATCTGTCCAATGGCGTGAAGGAACGTCATAGGCGGGTGACGTCACGGCCAGGAAACTATAAAGCACACCCGAACCAAACAGAGATAGCTTCTGAAAAGTCGAAGTAAGTTGATCACAGGCATGCAGGGAGTATGGCAACGTGACGCAGCGTCTCGTTCCCTCTCAGGGAACCATGGTTACATACGTAACCTGAGACGTTCCCTTTCAAGGGAACTCGCGCTGCGTCAAGCGCTTTGGGAACGAGATACCCACGCCGCCATAAAACCAAGTGCCTGTCTGTGTGAAACTGTACAGCGCACACTAAGACACCAGCACTCTAGACCCCGGGGTGGAGGCCACATCTAGGTTATAAAACCTAACAAAAGTGTGCGGCGAGGACCAGCCCGCCGCCTCACAAACTTCTTGGAGGGAAACTCCAGATAATAGAGCCAGGGAGGCCGCCATACTCCGTGTAGAGTGAGCACAGACCCTCAGAGGAGAAGGGTGACCGGCAGACTCATATGCGAGAGAGATAGCCTCAACTATCCATTTACTCAGGGTTTGCTTGGATGCAGGGTGCCCCTTACGAGGGGCCCCAAAACAAACGAACAACTGATCCGTCTTACGCCACAGGGCAGCTCTGTGGACGTAAGCATCCAAAGCCCTAACAGGGCACAGTAATTTAAGTCTTTCCTGGTCTGGATCCAGAAATGGAGGAGGACAAAAAGCCTGCAGCATAATAGGGCCCGCCACATTAGTGGGGACCTTAGGAACATAGCCTTCCCGCGGGAAGAGGAAGGCTTTTACCATGCCTGGCGCGAAGTCCAAGCAAGAGGGCGAGACCGAAAGGGCTTGTAGGTCTCCAATTCTTTTAAGAGACGAGATAGCGAGGAGGAAAAGCGTCTTAAGAGTGAGGAATTTTTCGTGAACCTCTTCAATAGGCTCGAACGGAGCAATAGACAGGCCCTCCAACACTATGGCCAGGTCCCAGGTCGGAACCCTCTGACGTGCCGCAGGCCTCAGCCTCAGAGCACCACGAAGGAAGCGAGTAACCCATGGGTGTCTGCCAAGAGAAGCACCCTCTAAAGGACCATGGTAAGCCGCAATGGCCGCCACGTAAACCGTTAGTGTAGATGGGGTTAACCCTGAAGAGAACTTTTCTTGAAGAAACTCCAGCACTGTACCGACGGGGCAGTGAACAGGATCACAGTTCGATCTCTACACCAAGAAGAGAAGACGTTCCACTTCAAGGAATACAGCCTCCTTGTGGAGGGAGCTCTGGAATGGAGCATGGTCTCCACCACCTCAGTAGGGAGACCGGAGTCTATGAGCTGTGCCCCCTCAGAGGCCACGCCCACAGCTTCCACAGCTCCGGGCGGGGGTGAAGGAGTGAGCCCCCCGCCTGTGAGAGTAGGTCCGTCCTGACCGGAATCTCCAGGGGAGAGCCGTCGAGGAGAGACATGAGGTCCGAAAACCAAACTTGGCCCGGCCAAAACGGGGCCACTAGAAGCAACTGGACCCCGTCCTGGCGCACTCTCTCCAAAACTCCCGGAAGCAGAGCAATCGGGGGAAAGGCGTACAGACGCAGCCTCGGCCACGCCTGCACCATAGCGTCCAACCCCAGAGGGGCTGGATGTGTGAGGGAGAAGTATAGAGGACAGTGAGTCGTTTCCAGAGACGCAAATAGGTCCACATCCGCTTTCCCGAAGCGCTCCCAAAGGAGCTCTACCACATTGGGGTGAAGTCTCCACTCCCCGGGCCTCAGCCCCTGCCTCGACAGGATGTCTGCTTCCTGATTCAGACGCCCTGGGATGTATACTGCCCTGACTGACAGTAACTTCCCCTGGGCCCACAGGAGGATCTGGTGTGCCAACTTGCATAAGGGGCGCGACCGCAGACCCCCCTGATGGTTTATATAGGAGACCACCGCTGTGTTGTCCGTGCGGACCAACATATGATGGCCCCTGAGATCCGGGAGGAAGTGTTTGAGTGCCAGGAACACAGCCATCATCTCCAACTGGTTTATATGCCAGGAAAGATAATGGCCCCTCCACAGACCCTGTGTCGAGCGACCACTCATGATCGCCCCCCAGCCGGTGAGAGATGCATCCGTCGTTAGCGTTACGTGACGACAAGGAGCTCCCAACACCGGGCCTTGGGAAAGAAACCAAGGTTTTTTCCACATGACACAAGCACGAAGGCATCGCCGCGTGACCTTGATCATGCGAAACGGATTTCCCCTCGGGGAGAACCCCTTGGTTTTGAGCCACCACTGCAAAGGTCTCATGTACAGCAGGCCAAGAGGTATCACGTTGGACGCAGCTGCCATCAGACCTAACAGTCTCTGAAACTGTTTCACAGTGAATGACTGACCTAGCTTCAGCTTGTTTACGGTTGTGACAATGGCCTCTATGCGAGCTGGCGACAGACATGCTTGCATTGACACTGAGTCCCAAACTACGCCTAGAAAAGAGGTTCTCTGAACTGGAGAAAGTACACTCTTTTTTGTGTTCAACCGTAACCCCAGACGCTTCATATGGGCGAGAACAGCATCTCGATGCTGAACCACCAATTCCTCTGACTGTGCTAGAATCAACCAGTCGTCTATGTAATTCAATACGCGGATGCCCTGGAGTCGCAGAGGAGCCAGAGCTGCATCCACGCATTTTGTGAAGGTGCGAGGAGATAAAGCTAGGCCGAAGGGAAGGACCCGATATTGGTACGCTTCGCCCCCGAAAGCGAACCTCAGGAACTTCCTGTGATGAGGAAGGATGGATACATGGAAGTATGCGTCCTTCAGATCTATCGTAACAAACCAGTCCTCGGGCTTGATTTGTGACACGATTTGCTTCAGAGTTAGCATTCTGAACTTGAACTTTTTGACAGAGCGATTTAACAGGCGCAGATCTAGAATGGGACGCAACCCTCCATCCTTCTTCGGAACTATGAAGTAGCGGCTGTAAAACCCTGACTCCCTGCTGGGAGAAGGAACCTTTTCTATAGCTTCTTTTCGCAAGAGAGTCTGTACTTCTTGTTCCATAACCAGAGCCTGCTCGGGATTCACCTCGGTGAATAGCACCCCGTTGAACCTGGGCGGTCGCAACCCGAACTGAATTCTGTACCCAAATTCTACTGTGCGCAGGACCCATTGAGATACGTTTGACAGAAGTTTCCACGCTGCCAAGAAATCTACTAAGGGAATCAGTCTCTCGAGACTGACCTCTTGTGTCTGCTGTATGACCAGCCCGGTGTCCTGAAGCGGCGAACCGGCAGGAAGCAACCGAACTGGCCATTTTTGATCCCTCCTCGGAGGGAGCGAACACCCCAGCACCACTACGTTGCCGGGTGGACACTGGGATATACGTTCGCTGAGAGCCGCAGCGCCCTGAAGCACGCGAGGTGGCAGGGTTGGCAGAACGGCCCCCTGAGGGCACCGAGGGGAGACGGGCACCGTGTACTGAGGTGGACACCGACTCGCCCCGGAGGGGACTGACCTCAGAAGCCCAACACCACTGGCGTCAGGACTTCTTTCCCGAAGCCCTCCGCTGGATAAGGACGGTCCTCAGATCCGTCTTACCCTTGGAAGACTTCGGTTGTGAGCGCTGACCCGACCCCCAGTCTTTCTGCGGGGGGGCACGGGAAGCAACGCTCACTTTTTGTTGCGCCCTGTGAGAGGAGCTCGTACTCGGCTGGGACTGCTCTTTTTGACCAGCAGTCCCAGAGACCTGAGACCGGCGGGGAAGAAACTTAGAGAAAGCTGCCGCCTGTTTCTTTGCTTCCTGGAACCTCTCGACGACTGTGTTGACGGAGTCGCCGAAGAGGCCAGGCGGCGTAAGCGGAGAATCGAGAAGAAACGATCTCGATCCTTCATGTCGGCGAGGTTGAGCCAAAGGTGTCTCTCCGTGGCCACCAGGGCTGCCATAGACCGCCCAATAGATCTGGCGGTCTCCTTGGTGGCACGGAGAGAAAGATCTGTAGCTTTCCTTAGCTCAGAAAAAGCCTCGTGACTAACTTCCCCACCCTCATCAAGGTCTTTCAACAGGTCAGCTTGATAGGCTTGGAGGACGGCCATAGTGTGTAAGCACGCCGCCGCCTGACCTGCTGCCGAGTACGCTTTACCCACTAAAGCAGATGAAGTACGTAGGGGCTTAGTGGGTAACTTCGGGGCTTTGAGGGAGGCTGCCGACTCGGGGGAGAGATAGCTGGCGAGCGTCTCTTCCACCCGCGGCATCTCCCCATAACCATGCCTTTTTAGTCCCAGGATATTACTATAATTAGACGTTTGAGGACTATAGACCCGATAGGACGCAGGTCTATTCCACGACCTCGACACCTCGGTGTGGAGGTCGGGGAAGAAAGGCAAGCCCCGGCGTGGAGGTTGTGCACGAGAAGGAAGAAAGCGCTCGTCTAATAAACTTGCTTGACGGGCTTCCTGTTTCTCGGCCGGCCAGCTTATGTTCAATCTGGCCACCGCTCTAGTTACAACCTCCACGAGCTCCTCATATGCTTGTGTGTGTGGTGGCGACTCTATACTCTGATCGATGCTGACAACGTCCAGTTCCTCAGAACTAGAACACTGCAGCATCGGCACTTCACCAGGGACAGAAGAAACCGCAGAGCGTGCTTCTGCCTCCTGAAATGAAGCGCTGGATCCTGCAGGTAAAGGCAGAGAAAGGGCGGGGCCCGTCTCTAACTCCTCTGCAAGATCCATTTGCGAACCCCACGACGCGAGCCTTCGCTGTGCCTCGGCAACAGCGGGACCCGAGCCGCGGGGAGCGCGAACCGAACCGCTTTCCTCAAAAAGCGCCTGGCGGGAGCGGAGTGTTCTCATGGACATCTGCTCGCAATGTACACAGCCAGCTCCCTCGAGAGCTGACTGTGCGTGCTCCACTCCCAGGCAAACAACACAAAGCTCGTGTGCATCTCCCGCCGGGATGTAACGAGGACAAGGAGGCGCACACTGCCTGAATTGCTGCACTTGAGTCGCCATAATAATGTCTTAGATAAATGTGCTTGAATAACTTGAGAGACAAACAACAATAAATAAGACAGACAGTTACTGAAGACACAGAAGCTATCTCTGTTTGGTTCGGGTGTGCTTTATAGTTTCCTGGTCGTGACGTCACCCGCCTATGACGTTCCTTCACACCATTGGACAGATTTCACATGTGCTTCACGACGCAATCACGCAGAGGCGTTCCCAAAGCGCTTGATGCAGCGCGAGTTCCCTTGAAAGGGAACTAGCGAATAATACAAATTACAAAATAATCTCAGTGGGATATGTTTTATACAACTTAGTGTAACATTTAACAGTTAGAAACTGCGTGCATGTGGTGTCAAATTGAGGCGGGGCAATTCACTTCCTGATGCCTTTATGTCCAAGTTTTATCTGAGTCAGTTTCGTCTGATGCCTAATTGTACGAGACCTTATACCTGACGTCATTTTTCCTGAGACCTGAAGCCTTTCAGTCTGAGGCGCGATGCCGGTTTGTCCAGTGACTGAATCCTTTTAGTCTGAGGCATGATGCCTTTTCATTGTATGACTGAGGTCTGAGGATGTCCTAAAATGTACACCGTACAGTGGACATAAATCTGTTTTCATATAGTCCTTACATAGTTCTTCAGTAGACACCTTTCTATCTATAGGCTATAGGGCTCATGTCTACAATGTTAGTATTATTTACGTAATTATATAGCTTAAAAGAGCTGTTCTAGATTAGCTGAAAAGTAACATTTTTAGTTTTTTTGAAAGACGTTTCTTATGCTCACCAAGGCTGCGCTCCTCATATCCATCACTATAAGATACAGTTGCTTATGTGACATTGCAACAGTTTCATCTATAAATGAATAAATTTTCATTTGAATGATGTATGATGAATACATCCACCTTTCCTGTTTATTTAGCACTCCAAAAAACTTTTTTATTCATAAGTCAGTCCTTTTGTGACTCAGCTTACACAATTCATCATGCTTGTCTCTCTGTTCCACAGGCAGTGCACAGAAAAGTGTGTAATGAATAACTATTTTGGCATCGGGCTGGATGCCAAAATATCTTTGGAGTTCAATAACAAGAGAGACGAGCACCCCAAAAAGTGCAGGTAAGAGAGAAGAAATGTTTGAGAATTGCTGAATACAATTCATTAAATCCATGTAAAAATGCCTTGCAGAGGCATTGGTATTACTAGTCACAGTTTTGCTTTTATTGTTAATTTTTATTCAAGAAACTTGTTTTGTTTGTTGTTGGTTTTTTTTTTGTGATAATGCTGTGTTTATATAATGCTGACTAAAACGGTGAAATCTTTTTTTTCTTTTTTTCTTTTTATTACAGTAGTCGCACTAAAAACATGATGTGGTATGGAGTGCTAGGGACCAAAGAACTGGTGCAGAAAACCTACAAGAACCTGGAACAAAGAGTCCAGTTGGAGGTACGAGCATGTGTTGGACAGACAGAGAGAAAGGGAATGCATGATGTTGACATTTGGGCTGAATGCATTTCTCCCTTTTCTGACCTTTAATGGGAAGAGGAAGTAGTCTTTTTACCATTTACTTCACTTCATATACTATGAATGATGCTCTGCCACTGTGTATTTATGTGTAGATGTATTTTTCACCTGTGTAAGTGGTCATGTTTTCATGTTTCAAATGTTCTGAGAAGCTATACAGTATATCATGTAACACTCTCTGTCTGTCTCTCTGTCCCTCTCTCTTTTTGTGTGCAGTGTGATGGAGTGCCCATGTCCTTGCCGAGTCTTCAGGGTCTTGCTGTTTTGAACATCCCAAGCTATGCAGGAGGCATTAATTTCTGGGGTGGCACCAAAGAGGACAATGTGAGTCCATCAGTGCAACCGAATTTCAGTTTAGAACTTATAACTTTACTTTCTGGAGGGCAGTTCAGTTCAACAAAGTGAAAAATCAGAGTTGAACAAATGAATCTGTGCCATTCATTTATCTTCAGTGCATCTTTTTAATGTTCTGAGCTGTCAATAAACAATGGCTCCTGGCCAGACTTTCTTCCTGCAAATATGACTTTCAAAATGCATCAACCACATTTACAACCAATCATCAATCCATCAACATCCTTTCCTCATTTTTCAAGAACAAATTGTCATTGTGACAGAGTGCATTGTGACGTATAAACAGGAATCAATATGAAACAGGTTTGGGGAATAAATGGTGGAAAATAGAAAAAGATGAGAGCGTTAAAGAGCACTGAACAGTGAAAATGCAATAAGTATGATAATATACAGTACACTGAAGTCTAGTAAATAGATACATTTTAGGCTCTTGCTCATGCAATATATGTGTGAAAAAAATTGTACGCATATTACAGAGGATAACCATCCTACCTGGAGTGATGCTGTTTGTGCTATCTGATCTCTAACTTGCATCACTGTAACAGATTCTTTCCTGTAAAGTGTATTTGTCTAGTAAAGATGAAAGTCATAATATAATTTCCCAGCAAGAGTCAGAGTGCGCACGTAAGACATCTGGTCCTTCCTGTGTTTCATGTAGTTTAAGTTGCTTATCTTAAAACATATAGATTAAGATAGATAGATATAGACTTGTGTAAATAAAGTAAAGTTCAGATGATGAGAATGTGGTTCAGCGGTGGACATTTTGAAATATTGTCTGCCATTGTATTTGTGTAGAATTTTGGAGCTCCATCGTTTGATGATAAGAAGCTAGAAGTGGTAGCTGTTTTCGGCAGTATGCAGATGGCCATGTCTCGAGTCATCAACCTACAGCATCACCGCATCGCCCAGGTCTGAACACCAGGACACAATGCAGAATTTAACAATTATCTTTCCTTCAGTTCATGGGTTGGATATGAATTAAATTCAACTACACCCTAACTGGAATTTAAATCAGAGTGACAAGATGAGGAATTTACTGAATTGCAATTCAAAGAAATTCAAAAGTCACACAACGGAGGAAACAAATTTTGTCCAAAACAAATTTTTGACAACACAATGATTGCATCAGTAATTTTGACTAATTATGCTTAATTTACTCAATTTTGAAGAGATTAGAGTAAATTAGAGCATTCTGGGAAAAGTGTTATTCCACCGTGCTAAAATGAAACTTCATTTATTAAACAAATTTATTTAACAATGTGTTTTAAAACCTTTATTTATTTAAAAGTGTAGGGTAGGTGAATTTTTAAATATTGATTATTAATATCATCTAATGTATATAAGAACATGTTTATGGGTAATTTATGGTAAATAATTTAATAAAATGCATCATCTGGTAATTTAATTCAGATGTGCTTTGACACTGGCTGTTTCCTCAGTGTCGGCAGGTAAAGATCACCATCCTAGGTGATGAAGGCGTACCTGTGCAGGTGGACGGTGAAGCCTGGATTCAGCCTCCTGGCATGGTCCAAATCGTCCACAAGAACCGAGCCCAGATGCTCACCAGAGATCGGGTCAGTGTGTGTGCGCTCATCTTCTTTTCTCTTCTTTCTGAACAGACCATCAATGCTAGTCACCCCTATGTGTTGCGTGATCCTTTTCACTTTGTGGGATACTGGTGATTTGCTGTCCCCATTAGACTAACCTAACCAGCAAAACCTCCTATGTCAGTTTCACCAGAAAAACAAGCTTTATCAGCTTAGTTTTGCAGATAAATGTACATATACTATCATTAAAAAGTATGGGGTTGGTGGTAACAAGTTTTTGAAAGAAGTCTCTTATGTTCACCAAGGCTGCATTTATTTGTATATTAATATTTATATATTAATTCATATATTTTAAATTGTAATTTATTCCTGTGATGGCAAAGCTAAATTTTATTAGCTGTGTTTACATGGACCCTTGATCGGATTAAAAACTGAACCTGGAAAAGTCTGCACATGTGCAATGACGTTGAAATGGCATAATGACGTATGACACATGGAACTAGCTGTTGTTGCTGAATATAGTGTCATAAATGACTGTCATGTCATTCTAAAATTCTCCTTCCACTCATTATCTGTGAAGTGCTGCAGGACAGTCCTTGCTTCAGACTCAGATCCACAGACGCCTTGTTTTGGGCTTGGGAAGGGGTGTTTTTTCTGCTTGGATGACACAAAACTTCATGTGTTCATCAACCTGAAACAGATAAATATTAAGTCTGCTTTTTAAAACAAAGAAAAGGAGGATGGTTAGTTTGCGACAACAGCGGAAAACTCTGTATATTCGTCCAGTGTGTGCATGTCAGAAGATCAAATCCATGCACAAAAATAAAATAAACACACACATCAACCCGATCACATTATTTAGTGTTCATGTAAACAGTATGTTCGGATTCAAACAAAAAGTGTGCATGTAAACATAGCTAGTGTCACATGATCCTTAAGAAATCATTCTAATATGCTAATTTAGTGCTCAAGAAACATTTCTAATTGTTATCAATGACAGAGGCTAGTAACTAGGCCATTGTACCCAACCCCCCTAAAAACATCTGCCCCAAACTTTAGTGTAGATGCTCTGCATTATATGTTGATGCCAACATTGTATGTTGCTGTTACACTAGGCATTTGAGAGCACGCTGAAATCATGGGAAGACAAGCGGAAAGGAGACAGCCGCCCGGCCCGGCCCCGACTGAACTCCCAGCAGTCCATGGAGTATCTGACGGAGGAGGAATGTGCACAGGTCCAGCAGCTTGGCTTAGTGGCCGACTCACTCATCTATAGGTGTGTCTGTGTGTGCCTGTATGAAGAGTCTATAACACTTGCACAAAAATAGTTTGTAACCCAACAGGAATGTCACACCACAGTGAATATCAATGCATACAAATGTTAGAAACTCTTTGTGGGCTATTAAAGAAATTAACTATCCATTTTACCTTGAAACCACACCCATTACTGTTACTTCTAATGCTTAGAAATGTGATACTTCCTTGTATTGATTCACTAGTAATTGTACATTCACAATTACATTTAAAACCATGTATTAAAGGCTTATATAGAGGGGAAATGTGTGTTATGCTGCTACTGCTGAATGTGTGGTTATCATGTTTTGTAGGATCCGGGAGGTGGCAAAGACTCATAAGGTGGTGGAGCAGGAATTAGCTCATTCTGTCAATGCCAGTGCTGCGGTCCTGAGTGAAGCTTTCCCCTCCAAACCCTCCAGCCCCGAGGTGACCAAAAACTTTTGTTAACTTTTGAGACTAATATATTTAACAACTACATTTAACACAGTTAACAAATGTATTCATCCCATTTGCTTCATTCTGTTTGTATGGCAGAATTAAATTATCTAAGTTCAACATTTTTGATAAATCACCTGTAGGCAATGGAAAATACACAGTAGATGGGAATAATGTTTCTAAAAATAAGTTAGTGTGTTAACTGAATGCAGAACATTTTGTAAATATATAATGTTCAAAAGTTTGGGCTCAGTAGGGGTTTTTTTTTTTTGTTTTTTTTGTTTTTTTTTTGAGAGTAAATAAATGAGCCTTAGTGAACATAAGATACTTCTTTCAACAACATTAAAACTGACCTCAAACTTTTGAACGGTATGATATACAGTATAGAGTAAGGTCCAGATGTCTTAAATGCTTAAATGCTTAAATGACAGCATCACTTGAGTTCTGTGAAAAAAACCTGAGGATCCTGTTCTCCAGCCTGATTTGAGAATGATCTAAAAGCATCTTAAGCTTCAGTGGAAACAAGGAAGCAATTACAGAGAATTTAATGACACAAATGTACTTAAAAAAAAAAAAAAAAACATTCTTTTTATTTGGCAGGTTTAAATTTGGCAGGTTTAAATATATTTTCAGTGTGAAGCCCTCTGTATATATTCATAGTTCATATCAGTGAGTGATGTGATGAGGATCAGTTCAGCCTAGCTCTGCTTTAAAGGTTAACAAGTGCACCTTTCAGTCTCCAGGAGGAATAATAGCAGGTCCTTCCTTCCTGCGGTGGCTTTCAGCATGTTCTCATTGAGCTGCTCATGCTGTTCTCCACAGGACCTCAATTGACCAGCGAATAGAAGAATAACTGTGTTAATCACTGAACAGCAAGAGTCTGTCAGAAAGTCAAACTAAACTTGAGGTGTGATTGTGTGTTTGTTTCTCTGCAGGTTTTGAGTCGCAGTACTGCTGTAGACATTGTCAACAGCAGTAAAGTTCTCCAGCAAGAGACCAAGATGCTGCTGGAGGGAAAACTGCTGGTGAGCGGCTTCACTGTCTCTCTCTCTCTCACACTTTCTTTGGCCCATTCTTGTACAGAAGTAATGCTGTATGAAATACGATAAAGACATTTTCTGTGTATATGTGTGTATGTAGCAGTTGGAGTCTTCTCAAAAAGAGGAGCTTCTTTCCACAGTGGACAGTCTCAGCGCTGAGTTACACAAGCTGGAGGACATTCACTGGATCTGTCCCAGCATGCACTGCTCTGAGGAGGTTTGTCCTACTCCACATCTATGCCGTTATAGTCTCCAGTGCTTAAATTTGAGTGTGACCCTTTGGAGTTTCATTTTCGTTTGCATTACTTTTTTGTATAGAGCTTGGATTTACTTTGGATTCCGAAAGTAAAAAATACATAAATTTTCTCCAAAGAGAAGTTGTTTGTATGAATGTGATTTATGGTGTGATTTCAACTTAAATCCCACTGCTAAATTCCATGGAGTATTACTTCTAGTAGTACTACTACTCCATCAGGCTTCTAGTCAATAGTTACACTACTGTTCAAAGGTTTGGCTTCAGAAAGATTGTTTAATGTTGGTTGAAATAAGTCTCTTATTCTCACCAAGGCTGAATTAATTTAATCAAAAATATAGTAAAGACAGCAATATTGTGAAATATTATTCTAATTGAATATAACTGTTTTCAATTTAATATATTTTCAAATTCCTGTAATGGCAAAGCTGAATTTTTAGCATCATTACTCCAGTCTTCAGTGTCACATGTTCCTTCAGAAATCATTCTAATATGCTGATTTGCTGCTAAAGAAACATTCCATGTCAACATTATCAATGTTGAATACAGTTGTGCTGCTTAATATTTTTGTGGAAACCGTGATACATTTTTTTCAGGATTTTTCATGAATAGAAAGTTCAAAAGAAAAGCATTTATTTGAATTAGAAATCTTTTGTAACATTACATATGACTTTACTGTCACTTTTGATCAATTGAATGCATCTTTGCTGAAAAAAGTTAGTTTTTTTTTTTTTTTTTTTTTTTTAAATTACCCCAAACTTTTAAATAGTAGTGTATATATTCAGTTTTATATGAGATCATCTTAAATGTTATCATTCAGATGTTGTTTCCTTGTCTTTCTCATAGATCTAAACAAGATTACAGCATTATATTTTCTCCCTTTGCATCAAGTGTTACTACTTGCAGGCTTGGTTTCACAAACAGGGCTTAGATTAATCTTTATGCCAGGATTAGGCCATAGTTTAATTAGGACATTTAAGTAGCTGTTATGAACGTGTCTTAGAAAAAAAAAACATTACTGATGTGCATCTTGAGACAAAACAATGGAACTGACATATTTTAAGATATGTCAGTGTAAGTTGCTTTCAGTTAAAACAGCTCAAACATGCATTTTAGTCTGGAACTAGGCTTAAGCCTTGTCTGTGAAACCGATGGACAATGTGCTTTTTGCAGCGTTGAGCATTGTCACAATCACAGACATGCAACGGCCAGTCAGAGGCGTTTAAATGAGTTGCTGCACTGAAGAGGGTTTAGCACATTGAGTTCTAAACTTCCGCGATCCTGTCAAATTCATTATAGCCAATAAACTGCAAATAAGAAATGTAGTCAGTTTCTTTGTAAAGATTTTGTGAGAATGCAGAAGAATCACTCTGAAATAATTAACAGCTTCAGATTATACGGCAATCGTGTTCTGAATATAATTAATTCACAATTTGAATAAATGCTTTATTTTTCATGCTGCTAAATATGGTTTAAAACACAAGCTCTTTCTTTTGCTCTTTTTTTTTTTTTGCTCTTGGTATTGGTAATTATTTTTACCTTTACTAAATCAAAGGATGGCTCAATTTGCATCCACAGAAGTCTGGGCTAAAGGCCCGAATATTCGCTGACCCTAGAACCGCCACTGCTCTATAGACTGCATTGCATATCATCCCTTCTCCTTGTTCTTGACTCCCTGTTCTTGGTTTCACTCTAGGACCCATCCCGTGTGTTTGTGAAAAGCAGTATGAAGCTGAAAATCATGCCCAAGGGCAAGAAGGAGAGAGAGAGGCTGCATAAGCAGAGGTCCAGCAGCTCTCTGTCAGGTAAGATACAAATTCACAAGCAGAAACGTAGTATTAACCAGCCTCATAATCTCACCGTCATAGTGAATTATTGTTAGTAGACTGTCATATTCAGCTGCAGTGTAGTGTAATATGTGGCACGTCAATGTCATGCTAGTTGCTTGGTCTGATTGTGAACTAATCATTTCTAATTATCTCATAGAGTTTATCAACTATTCCTTGTGCCGTTTACAGATGGTTCAAATGCATAATTAATTATTTTAACTGCTCTTTAAAAAAAAAAAAAAAAAAAAAACCATTAAATGATCAAATTCCACTCACAACCTTATTCTTAATACATTTGTTTGCACCACTTAGGATCTTGGGATATCAAAGGCGTGTATGATGTGGATCCTACAGGCAACTGAAGAGCTGAAGTGGTTTGTTGCACCTCAGCTGTGAGGACACACTCTGCCACGGGATGCTGCTTTACGCCCATTGAGGGAGGGCGTGAGACCACCTGTGCAGACACATGCCCCACCCCCATGTTTGTGAGCTTTTTTTGGAGGGGCGTGGCCCGGCACTATATTACTGTGCTTCTGTTCCTTTTTTTCTCTGCCTGCGGATGCTGTCATGGGAAATGCTCATCATCAGGGAGTAGGAAGTGGACCGTCCACCATCTCTCTCTGTTTTCAGCATCGCAACTCCCATGCATGACCAAATCCATTCTCTTTTTTTTTCCATCTTATTTTATTTATCTACATTTTTCTTAGTATTCCAGCCGTCAGACACAAACTAGAAACTTTCTTCGCTCTCCAAAGGGAAAAAAAAGAACCCGTCCTGTCGCCGCCCGAACAACAAGAAAGGAACAAACTAAAACAAACAGAACAATTGTAATGAAATGAAGACAATTACACACATGCAAAAACAAAAAAAGGAATATCCTGATGAATGAATGTATGGTGGACCTGTATTATTCGTCAAACTGGCTGAATAGTTAATCTGCATCTAGTCTCTGTATCTATCAAAGACCGTCTCTGTATCTATCAAAGACCGTCTCAGTTTCTGCATGCCTTTCATGCCCTTATGCAGGAAAAAGGTCTATTTTTTTTCTTTTTACTCTCGGATCATCAGCCAAGTCGTGATGGTGTATCACTAGTGTGTCAATTGAGCCGTTGTTCTAGAAGCTTCAGTGCCGTAACTCTTGTGCCAAGTGAGTAAATGGAGCGCAGTGGTTTAAAGTGAGCTGTTTCTTTACTTTTTTCTGCAGGGAAATCTTGTGAAAGAAAGTGATGCTGTATGTCGTACATTTCAAGATGTATTTTATCTCGCCTTGCACTTTAATATAGAAAACAAATGTTCAAAAGAGGCAAAGTAAAAAGGTTGTGTTTTGTTTTATCAAATGAAAACTGGTGTCCCATTCATGGAAAACCTATGAGATATGTTACATATAAGACAGTATATAACCAAACTTATGAATGTTATTCAACTGTCGCCCCTTTTCAGGGGTCAGTCTGTATATGGAAACCCCGAGTTAAAGCAAAACTTGAACTTGACTAATATATATGGTTCTCAAGCAGTATTTATCAACACACTCCAATGGTACAGTGTAATATTTTTTCCATTAAAAGAAAATAATACACACGATACTGGACAACTTAATTGTTTTCTTGATAGTTGTGAGCCAAAGTCTAACAGTGTTGCTCTGTAAAAAAGAAAAAGACATTGCAAACGTGGTCTTGATTTGAAAGTTTGGTGGACAGTCGAGGTGCTGATTGTGCCCCTAAAAGCTGGAATGTATTTTGTTTTATTTTTATTATTGTTTTGCATGTCTTCGTTTCAAAGTTTCTCATCTGTGATGAATTGTTGCTGCGTGCTGTTCAGTTTTGATTGACATAGCAAATACATTACTTGACCATCTCCACGTATCAGCACATCGATTTTGACTGTGGCAATCAGGTACAAGTGGAAGGCAATGATTTTATGAACAGAACATTTATTTTTTAAGTTTTCTTTAAACAGAGAAAAGGAACCAAAACAGAAGAGATTGACTTTTTATTTGCTGGTACCAATCCTCTTCATTGTCAAGACTACTGTTTACTTTTAAGATGTATTATTTATCCTTTTTATTTAAAATATTTTTTGCCATATGGGTTGCAGTCAAGCTTCCATGGCCTTAGACCCTGACTGCAATCACCTACTTCAGGATTGTTGCTGTTGACTTGACGCAAAAATAAAGTGTGGCCATTGCTGTTTGACTTGTTGCACTTTCTTCTCATGATTTCACAGAATACTTAATCTGAGAGGTGATGCTTTACCACTCTTTATTTTCAGTCCAATTCTGAACATACAATGCTTTGACAGTGCTAAAAATCTGCAGTGAATACACTACTGATCAAAGCTTTGGGTCATTTTTTTTTTTTTGGAAGAGCATGTAAAATTTTTTTTTTGTTTACTGTGTTCAGAAAAGATGCTTTAAATTACACTGTTAAATAAATATTTTACAAGTAAATGCTGTACTTGTGAACTTTCTATTTATCAAAGAAAGCTAAAAAAAAATTTAAAAAACGCATTTTAAAATAAATTGTATTAAAGTACAAAACAGCTATTTTAAATTGTAATAATACTTCACAATATGTTTTTTTTGATCAAATAAATGCAGCCTTGGTGAGCATGAGACTTCTTTCAAAACATTAACAAATCTTATCGACCCCAAACATTTGAACAGTAGTGTATACAGTATTTTCAAACTCTGTGAAACTGTGCAAAACTGGAGAATAAGAGTTTTAAGACTTCTCTAATCTTTGAACACAACCACATACAATATATTTTAGCAAACAAAAACTGTGGAAAAACTAAATTAAAAAAACAAAACAAAACAAAAAAAGGCAGCCCCACATTTGTATAAATCTCATGTGTTATTGTAAACAAATTCATAACTTCAGAAATACATAACCATTGCACCGCAGAATAAATGTTCATTTTTCTAGAGGTACATCAGCAGGCTCTTCTAGCTCAGGGGGTCCATTATCTTCCTGGTTTTCTTTTTTCTCCTCACTCTCTTTCTTGTCCTCCTCATCATCTTCCCAGTCAGACTCACTGATGTCATCATCTGAGATGTACCAGTCGGGTTTGACGTCTTCCTGTTCGGTGTTGTTCATGTCATTGGTGACCTCTGGCTCTGGTTTGTGTTTGGGATCCTCAAGTTTGCCCCAGGCTACAGCATCAGCCTTCCGCATGGTCACCTCAACTTTAGAGGGCACCATGTTCACAAAACTGCTCTTCACGTCAATCACCTAAGAAACCAGAAGTGGACACAGATGTCTAATTGACTGCATTCAGGGATTTAAAAAAAAAAATTATACCTGTGTTGTTAACATTAATTTAAACCAGGGTTCCTACACATTTTCCATTTCAAAATTCCATACTTTTCCATGCTTAAATTTCCAAACCTCTCTGTAGATTTTCAGACCATATTTAACAAATTATTCATACATGTGCCTACATTATGAGAAGAACCCTAAAATGAAAATTTGCACAAATACTTTTCCAGACCAGGAAATTACTCATCAAATTCCACAGTTTACAAACTGTGTAGGAACCATGTAAAACTAAACTTTTTTTTTTTTTTCAAATGTTCATAATAACAGATTTTATTTTATTTCAGACTTATTTCAGATGAAATATTATATAAAAAGTTTAAACTAAATGAAAATTACTAATTTTGCTAACTGAAATCGAAAACTGCTAACTGAAATACATTTTTTTAACTATTTAGAAATACTAATAAAAACAGATAAAAATTACAAAAGCACATAACAAAATTACTAAAAATTAAACTAAAATGAAAATTGAACATATAAAAATAAAAGCTAATTCCAACTATTAATATAATAGTATTTTTTTAAGTACTTTTGTAAAATTGTTTCTTATGCACAAAACTAAATAAAATGCATTTATTACTTTTTGCTTCACTAGGATTTCAAGACGATTTATCATTGCTAAATCATAACAGTTAATGTAGAGCAATCTTACCCCCCATAAGTGGATGTCCTTATGAAACACTTTGTCACCCTCAAACTGAATGTGGCATGTTAACTGCAGATCGATGGAAAAGACAAAAACATGTACTGATAGACAAAGACACAGATTCATTCATAAAAAGTCATTGAATGCTGATGTTTTTAAGGGACGAGGTTACAGGTTCATTTGAACTCACAACTGTGCGGTTTGCCTCCACATAGGAATGCTCTGGACTGCAGTTCTTGGCGTAGATTGTGACCACAACCTGGTTTCCGGTTTGGTGCCAATCATGCCGACAAGCCACCTTCTTTTTGTCCTGCATACCAAAAATAAATACAACATACAGATAGTTAATACGTTTTTTTCAGAGAAGGTTAGTTGGTTGTTTCCTGATTATACAGTGTGTCCATGTAAATAACTATCCATTGATCATAAAAGTTCTAAGCTCTTACCTGTTTGGGGATCCAGCAGTGTTTTCCTGTTGTGCAGCCCTTCTGATCCAGGAAGGCGTTGAAGTCTGTGGTTTTAATGCAGCAACAGTTCCAGTATTTGTATCTATGAACAGCACATGTGAATTATCCTGCATTTCCCCTCTCATCTCATAAATACTGATAGTAAAAGCACTTTTGTGTGATCGCATCATGATCTCTTTTTGAAATGGACTGCACATGAGGATGAACTGCACATACAGGAACTGGGTACCATTTGTCTGTTTAAAGTCTACAATAGATAAGTATAGCTAGAGGTTGAGTCTTATTTCCAAATAAAGACTCAAATGCTGCAGGTTTCTTACCCTTCATGGAAGACGGGGACCCCAGGATGATGTAAGCAAATCTCTGCATCAGTCTCTGGACCCTGGTAAGTCTGAACACACACACACACACACACACACACACACACACACACACACACAGAGAGAGAGAGCTGTTGAACAGCTATTCATAGTTAACACACAGGTGTATCTCACACTACACACTGAACAAAGACATTTCCACTCCAGAGAAACACTCACAGTAACTCAGCATATTTACAAAAGTAAAACTTTAAAGTGCTGATGCACTTAAATTCAGCACAAGCTCTGTGTCATCCGTTTACTGCCTTCACGCCTGAAAATACACTCATTTTTCTACTCTTCCAAATAGATAAATGAGAAGGAAACTGTAATAGAGCTATATGTGTTGTCTGTTTCAGTGGATACAGGAAAAAAACAAACATTATTAACTAGTCTGAGAGAACCAGCATTATGTTATTAAAGGTACACTATGTAACTTTTTTGTTTAAAATTAACAAAATTGAAATAATGAGTCAATACATGTGTGGAATCCTTCTTCCACAACTTGTTTTTGTCTCACCCTGATTCACTATGGCAAGCCTATTCTAAGTGTTTATATTTTAGACTTAGCAGGATGGTTTTCACGGGAAATTGCATAGTCATTCGCCTGCCAAAAAAAGAATGTGAAAGGTCGTAATAAAACGAGAATCAACATTGGCTTGGCTTTTCAGAGATGGCGAGAACTGAGGGATTTGAAATTTTGCAAAAGCAGATGGTGTTTTTATTACTCAACAGGAGGGTAAGGTACTTTATTGAACAGATAAATTGCCATATGTAGCTCTCTAACAGAGTTCATTGTAAAGTATGATCTATTGTGAAGGGTCATTTCATTATGATTGTTGTAGCACTGTGCGGAAATTTATTTTTGAGGAAATACCGTGTCTATTAATGGGTACAGTAGCTACAGTAACGTCTTCAGCTAGACAGTTTGAGATCCTTTCCATCTAAGCTGGTTATATCTCTTAAGGTAAATAATGAATGTTTTATGAGCAGTAGCATAACAACATTTATCCGCAGATCCAACAATGTTCTTCCGCAAAATGCATGCAGTTTTGTTTTTTAACCTTGTACCTTAAAGGGTTAGTTCACCTAAAAATGAAAATTCTATCATTAATTATTCATCCTAATGTCGTTCCACACCTGTAAGACCTTTGCTCATCTTCAGAACACAAATTAAGATATTTTTGATAAAATCTGATGGATCAGTGAGGCCTGCATTGCCAGCAAGATAATTAACACTGCAGAAGTGACTACTGTGGTTCAACCTTAATGTTAGGAAGCGACAAGAATACTTTTTGTGCGCCAAAAAAATAAATAAAAATAAAGACTTTATTCAACAATATCTAGTGATGGTGATTTCAAAACACTGCTTCATGAAGCTTCGAAGCTTTACAAATCTTTTGTTTTGAAGATTCACCCCCCCCCCCCCCAGTGGTGAACCACAGAAATTTTGAAACACTTAAAGCATCGTTTACTGAAATCATGTGACTTTGGCAGTTTGATACACGCTCCAAACCACTGATTCGAAACAAAAGATTCGTAAAACTTCGAAGCTTCTTGAAGCAGTGTTTTGAAATCGCCCATCACTAGATATTGTTGACTAAAGTTGTTATTTTGTTTTTCAAAAAGTATTCCTGTCGCTTCATAACATTAAGTTTGAACCACTGTAGTCATATGAACTGTTTTAAAAATGTCTTTAGTAGCTTTCTGAGCATTTGAAAGTTAATTATCTTGCTGGCAATGGAGGCCTCACTGAGCTATCGGATTTTATCAAAAATATCTTAATTTGTGTTCTGAAGATGAACGAAGGTCTTACGGGTGTGGAACGACATGAGGGTGAGTAATTAATGACAGAAATTTCATTTTTGGGTGAACTAACCCTTTAAACCTGACGAGCAGGACTGTTCGTAATTGAAGAATTGGTTCCTTTTCAATACAAGAGATGAAATTTCAGTTTAATTTGTCATGACCGACAGGGTACTGAAATGGAATGACAGGAACATGAATTTATTAAATTGCAATTTAAAGTCTGTGCTTATGCTTTCTGGATCCATTTCAAAGAATGTTCTTTCACCATTGTACATAAAATGACATTCAGTGCAATATATAAATGAAATATTCTAAATTAGATTCCTATTGGTGACATTACAAACAATATATGACAGAATGCTTACTGCTAATTCATAGTAAAAATTAAACATATTCTTAAAAAAAAAAATACACTTTCATCAGTTAAAAAAATGTAAATGTAATTAATTCAATTCTGAATAGCACACGTCCCTGCTGATACAGGTTTAGTTCTCACCAGGACTAAAGAACAGCTCTGCTGAGTAATTAACATGATGAACTTTTGGGATTTCAGCAAACTAATCCATTAAAGATGATCCTTTCCCAGAGAAGGGAAGCTTTAAAAGAAGGCATTAGGGTCAAATCCGAGTAAGTGATATTTAGTCAGTAATTCTCACTCATCTGTGAGCTGCTCTGTGTCCATTCAACATTCAAATTCTAGTCTAGAATCAGTTTCTGCTCTTCATGTCCTCATGAAACTAGTATAAGGAGCAAAGGAGGCTGATGCTGCCGAATCAGCACTGTTACACTAAAACACTCAGGATTGGTTCTTCTCAGTGGAGTCTGTCTATATATGAAGCACTGCAGTGTCATTCTTCATTGTGACCACTAGATGCCATTATTTTGTTAAGCAAGCTGATTTGTTTCATGTAATCTGTGATTTACATATTACATGTGCACTTACTGTTTTGCATCCTGTGTTTTTGCACTTAACCCCAACCATGACGACTTGACACTCTGTGGGACAGCGAGAGGGAAGAGGTGACAGTAAGAAAAAAAAAAAAAAAACAAAGTCAGACGAACAACAAGAGAAACTTTATAAGACAACAAATTCTCAAAATTTGCAATAGTCACACTATATCTAAAGGTCAATCCTGCAGCAAGTGACAACATACAGCAGAGCTGTGAGCACAGCAGGGTGTTACTGTGCATGTTTTAACAGGGGTCCTAAGTGACAGATTATGGACAGGTGGAAGAAGAAGAAGTTTTATTTATATAGCGCTTTTCCATAGCTCAAGGTGGGCCTCACATCTACAGCTATTGTCAAGAACCGAAATGACCTTAGGCAGAAGCGAGTGCTGCATAAACACTTCACTAGAGCAGTGCTACTGACTGGCAACAAAAAGCAGTGATAAAGCAAAATAATGCAATTAAACTAGTCATATCATTGTGCATAGGAAGGAGAAAATTACTTCACATATATTTTTACTCAGACCAGTGTTATTTTAGTATCTCTGATATTCAATTGTAGTTTTTGTTAATATTTTGAATTAGATTTTATATTGTCTGTTTTCACTAGTTTTAGTTAAAGTTTTGGTAATTTTGTTGTGCATTTTTGTGTTGTCACTTTTGTTAGTTTTTATAAGTGTTTATATATATATATATATATATATATATATATATATATATATATATATATATATATATATATATATATATACACACACACACACACACACACACACAACAGTTTTTATTCATTTATATTTGTTAGTTTATTTAGTTTTAGTCATTTTAATACTTTAAGTTCAACTAAACGAAAATGAGAAATTTTACATTGGCAACTAGCTGAAATAAGCTGAAGTTTTTATATTTTGTGTTATTTCACTTAACTTTTATTTTGTTTTAAGTAGCAAAATGGTTTTAGTTTAATTTTAGTTAATGATAATAACCCTGACTATATTAAAACACAGGCTTACTTGCAACATTGATAAACATTATATTTGCCAAACACAAAGTATTTTGTGAATTATTGACTGCAAAGATTAATATAATTTATTTATTAATTTATTTATCTTCATTAATATAAAATTGTTAATATCAATATTATAATATTAATAATAATAATAATAATAATAATAATAATAATAATGTTTCATTGCTTGATTTTAAGGACATTTTTGTTTATTTTTTTGTTGGATTGCAACATGGATAAACATTATTTTTGATGACCCCAATGTATTTTGTAAATTTTTGACTGCAAAAATTAATGTTATGTTATGAATTTATCTTTTTTACATTTTTGTATTATCTTTAATATTAATTTGTAGATGAATACATCTTTAAAACGAATACATTTCATTGATTCATTTTTGTTTTGCTTTTTTGTTTATAAAATCTGGATCCTGAAGCAAAACCAGTAAAGAACCACTGCATTAATATCAATCTGCAATGAGAAACAATTTTACTCAGAAATTGCTAGTAAATTTCGCAATTAATTACAAAGAAACAGCAAGTACCACATTGAACCTAAATTTTGAAGTAAAAAGACTGAAACAGTATTTGCTTGTAAAAGGTACTCTAATAATCTTTGTTTTATTTACAAATTCGGTTGCACTTTAATTTAAGTGTTTAATTTAATAATTAACTGCATGTACATACTATAGGTTTAGGGTGAGGGTTTGGTTTAGAGTTAATTGCATGTAATTATGCATAATTTCTAGTTATTACTACAGTAACTACATGTAACGTGTGTAACAATGACACTGTAAAAAGTGTTACCACAACTTCTTTTTTTACAGTGTGTTTGTGTTGCAGGTGATCCTAAGCATGATGGCCAACAGGAATAATAGGATTGCTCACCTAGCTTCTCCCTCTTCTCCTTCTCAGTGATCTCCATTTTCTCCACAATCTGAGCCAGAGAGGGAGAGATCTTCACCTGCAGCTTTGTCTTTGGCTCATCTGAGCTGAGGAGGAAGGAATCGAAAAACATGTCACTGTCTGTTTGTAAATACAGTCAGAAGGAGCTGTACTTCTCTTTTTGAAAGAGACAAAGAAAGGGCTTCAGAGAAGGAAAACAAATGAATTTTGTATTCAGAACAATGTGTTGGTGGGTGAAACAGAGCACTGTTGTGTGTGTGTGTGTGTGTGTGTGCGTGCGTGCGTGAGCTGCAAATGTACTCTATATACCTGGGTCTTTCTTTTTCCAGGGCTTCTGCAGATTTGGGTCCCTGGTAGATAATCTCTTCTCCACTGTGCTGCTTCACGTCTCCCTTATCAGACGTCACCTCCGGCTGCAGAGGCTCCTGAGGCTTCTCGTTACTATGGCGCCC
>CM077442.1:32171534-32300095 GCA_039654765.1 Mylopharyngodon piceus | reverse complement strand
GTCCTTAACTCTTGTCATCCATGTTTGGTGTGTTGCAGAAATCTAAAAGAATTATTTTGTTAATAGCATCATTTTACATCTAATGGTTATACTCTACTAGCTGTCAAAGCCAGATGTTAAATGACTAGTAGATGGCTTACAAATTACGACTTTGTAAAATTGTACACCATTGTATACCATTCTTAAAAAAAAAAAAAATGTTAACAAATTAGTTAACCAATATTATCTAATGTTTCATTAGATAACATTGGTTAACTAAATTAGTTAAAATAAAGCAACAATGAACAATACTTCTGCAACATTTTTATGTTAATGTTAAGTTCAACATTTACAAATTCATATTTAAAATCAATTGGTGTACTTATTAACATGAGTTAACACACTGAACAAATAAGAAAAAACAACGAACAGACATATTAAGTAACATTTGTAAAGATGAATAATAAAAACTGTATCAAATGTATTGCTCATTGTTTATGTTAGTTACTTCTACATAAACTCATGTTAACAAATAAGACTTTAAAGGGTTAGTTCACTCAAAAATGAAATTTCTGTCATTAATTACTCACCCTCATGTCGTTCCACACCCGTAAGACCTTCGTTTGTCTTTGGAACACAAATGAAGATATTTTTGATGAAATCCGAGGGCATCTGATCTACACATCCACACGAATGCAGCAACGTCATTGCATTCTTTTGGAGGTCCAGAAGAGGTAGTTGGAAAACATGGTTAAAGCCAAAGTCAAAGTGACTGCAGTGGTTCAACCTTAATGTTATGAAGCGACAGTTATGAACACTTTTTTGTGCGCAAAAACAAAACAAAAATGAAACTTTATTAAACAAATTCGTCTGTGCCCTGTCATTCTGCTGCATTTTTTCGTTGCAGCTTCAGTGTTTACATCCAAATGCGGGCTCATTATTGGCAGGCTTCTGCGTCAGCATCACACACATGCCATCGTGCTGCTCACGTGACCAGAGCCAGCCAATACTGAGCCCGCGTTCAGACGTAAACACGGAAGCGCTGAATGTAAACAACGTAGCAGAATGACGGGACAGACAAATTTGTAGAATAAAGTTGTTTTAGTTTTGTTATTCTTGTCACTTCATAACATTAAGGTTGAACCACTGTAGTCATGTTGACTATTTTAACCATGTTTAACTACCTTTCTGGATGTCAAAAGATCCAGTGACGTTGCTGCCTATGTGTGGATCAGATACCCTCGGATTTCATCAAAAGTGTCTTAATTTGTGTTCTGAAGATGAACGAAGGTCTTATGGGTGTGGGTGACATGAGGGTGAGTAATTAATGACAGAATTTTCATTTTTGGTTGAACTAACCCTTTAAAAGTGTTTACTAAAAAAGAAAGTTTACCTTAAATGACATACAGTATTAGTAAATTACAACCATTTTTTGAGTGATATAGTGTGTGCGAGCGTAAGGGATGCTCAAAGGGTTCGGTTAAGCACTAGTAGAAATGGTGGTGGGAGTTTCCGGTTAGAGAAACTGGAGCGAGAGAGCGGGTCCCATTTGAAGGATTTTATTTGTATTGTAGCTGCATGTATGAAGTATTACAGGCATTCGCCCATAGGGGTATGTGTGGTCTACAATGAACAAAGAAAAACAAAATACAATATAAATTTGCTGATATAAGAAATAACAAAAAGAAAATTAACCTTATTACAGTAGTAGTAACAGTAAATAAATTATTAAGTGTCAAACATGAGGTACCATCTGTAAACCACAGCTTCCCATTATGAAAATATACCGATCATTATTTGAACTAGTACAATTCACTAATGACAGTAGCAGAATGTACAAAATATCTAAGTTGAACAGCTTAGAATGTAAAACGATAATAACTTACTTCTACTTAATCATTCACTCACAGGAACAACAACATGCAGAAGTCCAATATCTGGCACAAAGAACGAGTCAGTTTTCCCACCGATATACTGCCTTCTAATAATGATGCAGACATGTCTTGACTTGCCCAGGCAATAATAAAAATGTATATACATAAAGATACCTCTAGGGGGCATCGTTGGGCTTTCATACATAGCCGCCCCCAAATGTTACTCGGAACATTTGAACATGGTAGAAAGCCCTACCTAAGTGGCAGGATTGGAGTTGGTCGTCCACGAGCTTGGGAAGTGGGATCAACCGGAGCCACCGGTCTAACATAAGTTCGATCTTGAACCTGAAACTGCAACTGTCCTTCATTCGTCCATCTGGTCCAGGGAAGGTAACAGGGTCACCTTGCCCCACTGGCCAGAGAGGCTCGTGGAAGTTGTGGGTCCATGATGAGCACTACCTGGTCAATCCTGAGTTCGTCACTGTCCCTTTGCCATTTTTGTCTTTCTTGTGGGAGAGAGGAGTCATGGCGACCCATGAGCAGGATGTTAGGTGTGATTGGGTCTGGGTCTGCGATATCGGATGAAACGTAGCCTAAAGGCTTAGCATTCATGATGCCCTCCACTTCAATGAGAACAGTGCGGAGGACTATCTCAGGGACTGTCTGTTCCTTCAGAATGACTTTCAAGGCTTGTTTCACTGATTTTACTTCCCTCTCCCAAATGCCACCAAAATGCGGAGCACTGGGAGGAATGAATCTGAAAGAGATTTTCTGTTCAGCTAATTGCTCCTTTAATTGAGGTGCCATAGCTTCATATGCCTCTTTAATCTCTCTGTTCCCTCCAACAAAATTGGTGCCATTATCAGAGAAGAGCTCGAAAGGCTTGCCTCTTCTAGCTATAAATCTCCGTAAAGACATTAAGAAGGCATCAGTGTCGAGACTTTCAAGTAGATCCAGATGGAGGCATCGGGTGGTCATACATTTGAAGACTATTCCCCATCTCTTTTCAGTCCGTCGTCCTATTTTTACTGTAAATGGACCAAAACAGTCCATTCCAGTGGAATAGAAGGGGGGCTTATAAAGCCTAAGACGAGCTGGTGGGAGATCTGCCATCATGGGGATGTTAGGTTGGGCACGCCACTTTTGACATTCAATACAGGCGAGTTGATGTTTTTTGATGGCCGCTCTGCCTCTCAAAATCCAATAGTGACGTCGGAGCTGTGCAAGCACTCTTTCTGGTCCGGGGTGAAGTAGGTTGGCATCATATTCCTTAATAAGGAGTTTAGTTAGATGTTGATGGGGATCAAGAACTATAGGATGTAGGGCATTCATGTCTATATGTTCAGCATGACGTAGTCTCCCTCCAACCCTAATTAGCCCAGCATCTTCATCATATTCAGGAGACAGGGACACTAACCGGCTATTAGATGGTAAGGGTCGGTTTGCTGAGAGAGCCTTAACCTCCTCTGGAAAGGAATCTCTTTGGGCTTGTTGGAGGAGGAGCTTCTCTGCTGTAACATAATGCTCAGCTTCATCCATTTGTGTGGGAGATTGAGCCGCCCCGTGTAAGCACGCCACTGTGGCCTTTACCACATCCTTCCAGGTGTTATACTGATTTGCATCTGGGAGTTGTACATCAGGACTGGTACACAGGTGCAGGCAGAGTGCTGACTTCTTTAATTCAGTATCTGGTTCAGGGTCAGCAGCTGGCATGTTTGGCCAGGAGGCTTCTGATTGATACAAGAAGTCTGGTCCATTAGCCCAACGGCATGATTGTATCAACTCCTTTAAGGACTTTCCACGCGTTATGTCGTCTGCTGGGTTATTCCCTGTATCCACATACCTCCAGGAACTAATGTCTGTGAGGGACTGAATTTCAGCGACTCGAGTTCCTACAAAGACCTTATACCTGCAGGAGTCAGACAACAGCCAGCGAAGGACAGTGGTGGAATCTGACCAGAGAATGACTTGCCTGATGGTGACTGTGAGTTCTGTTTGGAGGACTTTAGCTATTTGTGCTCCAGTAAGTGCTGCACTCAGTTCAAGTCGTGGCATTGACATTTGTTTCCTGGGTGCTACACGTGAACGAGCCAGCACAAATGAAATGTGTACATGGCCATCTTTGTCTTCTGTGCGCATATATGATACTGAGCCGTAGGCTCTCTCAGAGGCATCACAGAAAACATGTAGGTCTCTGGTACATGCCTCATCATGTACCTGAGATGGAGTGTAGCATCTGGGAACCTCTAGATGCTCCAAATCAGGTAGTTCCTGTACCCAGGTTTGCCATCTATTTCGTAGGCTATCAGACTCAATGAGATCATCCCATCCCACATGATTTTTCCATAGATCCTGAATGAGTATCTTGGCCTGGGTGGTGAATGGAATCAGGAAACCGAGAGGGTCATACTGCGATGCCAATACTTTGTAGATATTTCTTAAGGTTGGTTTGAGACATTCCACCTGGCGAGGCTTGTATCCTAAGGAATCACTGAGACAGTTCCATCGCAATCCAAGTGTGCCCTCTAAAAGATCTGGACACTTTTGGGATAACCATAGCTCACTGCTTTGTGACCTTGCTTCTGATGGAAGGTGCTCAATGACTTCTGGTTTGTTGCTCGCCCATTGGCGAAGATCGAACCCTCCATTAAGCAGCAATTGGCGTAGACCATCTACAAGAGCTCTGGCCTTTTCAGTTGATTGTGTACTTTGAAGACAATTGTCTACGTAGAATGACTGGGTCACTGATTCGACTAGAATGGGATCGGTTACGCTGTTGTCATGGGCTACTTGTTGCAGTGCATATATAGCACAACAAGGACTGCACGTCGTGCCGAACGGTAGCACTTGCCACTCATAGATCTTTGGCTGCTCAGTCCTTTGCATGTTTCTCCAGAGGAAGCGCAAGATCGCCTTGTCATCTGGCAATAGGCGAACTTGGTGAAACATACCTTTCACATCTCCGCTTACAGCCACGGTGTGCTGTCTGAACCGAAGCAGAACTCCAAGCAAAGATGGACCAAGTATGGGGCCAGGAATAAGGTGTTCATTTAATGACTGACCCTGATACTGGAAAGAACAGTTAAACACAATCCTGTTTTTGCCATTGTGTTTCACCATATGGTGAGGAATGTACCAGGATTCAGTGGACTTCTCAGCTTCCTGAGGGGAGATTTCTGCCACATAGCCAGCCTGTTCTAATTTGTCCATCTCAGTGCAGTATGCTTCAGAGAGGTTCGGGTCTTTGGCGAGTCTCCGTTCAGTGCTGCGAAGGGATGCCAGTACTGCTTCCTTTGGGGCTTTAAGAGTGACAGCATTCGGTCGTCTGAGCAAAGGAGTGGCATATCGTAGAGTGCCGTCTACCTCTACCCTAATAGTGCGGGATTGAAGTAGTGTGAGAGCGTGCTGGTCCTCTTTGGAACGAGTGGCTGTTGTTTCGTTAATGTAAGGTAGAGTGTCAATCTGCCAAAGACGCTCAACGTTCTTGAGTAGCTCAGCATTCTGAGTATCTATAGAGATGTTCAGACATTCTTGGTCACAAGGAGCAGTTTGACTGTACCCAACAGGGCCTTGGAGAGTCCAACCGAGTCTGGTGTGAACAGCTATGGGTGCATTAGGAGGTCCCATTCGTATGGGCTGGACTGGCACGAGTAGGTGAGGCATGTCTGACCCAATGAGTAGCAAGGGTTGTGCTCGCTCAATCTGTGGCAATGATAAGGACCGGATATGGACATATTTTCGTTGGAGAGCAGCTACTGGATAAGAGTGTTCAGACAGTCTCAGATTCTCTGCAGTGAAGGCATGATTAATCTGGAACTTCTTAGTTGGTCTGTTTAAAGGTGACACAGAGAGGGAAACAGATGCTCCATTTAAGTGAAGTACATCCTGACGTATTGTACGTAAGGTGAGTGTTTCAGGCACTGTGGTAAGGTTTAACTGTTCCACAGCCTGTGGCAGTACGATGCTACGCTCAGAGCCGTCGTCTAACACTGCATATGTCTCCATGGCTTTATCTCTGTGATGAAGTAGGACCTTAACTACCTTTAGCATCACCTTTGGAGATCGATTGGGGCGATCTAAGTACACCTGGGAAGAGGGGACATTGACCAGAAGAACATTCTTTTGTGTCTGCAAGGCCGCTTCATGGAGAACGGTAAGGTGAAGCTCTTTGCAAGTCTTGCATCCTCGCTTCAGAGTGCAGTTGTCTGTAGCATGTGCCCTTCCACATTTCCAACACCGCTTTCCTTCCGTTATCCACTTCATTATTTGCTCTGTGGTTAATAACTTAAATTTAGAGCAAGAGTTCAGGAAATGATCCTTATTATTGCAATAAGGACAATACGGTTGAAACTTGGGTGTCTTCACTCTTGCTTGTCCTTGAACAGGTGAGGTACTGTTAGTGGAGTAAAGGATTGAAGTGGATCTGTCCTTAAGGCGAGAAGGTGGGCGTGAATCTTTCTTGGTAGTCCTGGTTACCTCACTTTGATAGAGTGCTGCTGCCCTGTTTGAAATACGCTTAGCCTGAGATTTCAGCTGTAGCCAGGCAGAGAAATCGGGCAGGGTGTAAGTACGGTCTGTGCCAGTCTGGAGAATACCGTGGCTAAAGCAGTACTCAACAAAACTGTCACGATATGACGGTGGCATTTTGCTCAGGAGGCGATCAACATGAGATCCACACCTTAATTCATAGCCATTTGGACCCTCTAGTGTTCTGAGCATCCCTACCAATGAATGGATAGATAGGGCAAAGTCATCAAAGGCTTCAGCATCTCCAAACTTTACAGCAGGAGCATTCAATATGGCACCTAACTCACACTGGACTAGTTGGCGTGGTTGACCATATTTATCTTGCAGTGCTTGTAGTGCAGCTGTGTACGGCCAGGGATCGTGCATATACGCCTTGGCGAGCTGAAGAGCGCTGGGAAGCTTTAAGTGACCTAGGAGCACTTGATACTTGTACTGTTCACTTAAGTGTTGTTGGCTATTCATTAGATTGTCCAATGCCATTTTGAGCAGTGCAAAGTCACTTTCACGCCCTGTTTCAAAGGTTGGTATGACAGGTTTTGGGACACCATAGGCAGAAGCAACTAACATCTCTAGTCCGGGAGGCTGGGCTTGAGGTATATAGATTGCTGCCTGAGTTGGAAGGGCATGAGATGGAGCTGGATGAGGCGCCGGGAATGCCACTGGAGTGTGAGGATACAGCACTTGGTGTGGCTGAGGATGTACTGAAGCCCCTAAGGCTAAAGGATCCAGAGGTGAAGCTACTGAGGGAGGCACACTAACAGCAGGTATCTGATGGTAAGTTACAGTGGTGACAGGAGGGGTTGGCTGCACTGTAACTGTAGCTGGGTGAATGGGTGAAGGACCAGTGAAAGCAGTTCTAGACGCTGAAGTGGACACCGCTGCTGCGAGGGGGGGTGATGACCATGTCACTACATCAGAATGGCGGACATCAGGAGTAAAGTCCTGGGCACTGGAGAAAGCTTCAGCTGCTAAGGCTGTGGTTGGTGACACATGTGGTGCTGGAGGAGGCAATGCTGATGCCTCCGAGGTAAGAAAGACAGGGTGTGGTGTAGAATGTCCCTGCATTTCCTGGGCAGATGATATGAAAATATCACTAGTAGCAGCTCTCTGTTGAGGTGGGCTTACTCCCGGTAGTGCTTCAGGTAAATCACTGGCGATGCTAGACTGTGATCCAGATCTGCTAACATTGTGGGTGTCCTGTTTAAGGAGCGAGGTGACTAGCTTGGCAACCTCAAGCTCATTTTGTGCTTTCTTGAGACGCCGTCGTGCCGCGATTTGTTTAGCCAAAGCTTCTCTGGCTTTGAGTGCCTCTCTAGCTTGGTCATCAAGTCTCTGACATTCCTTATCTGCTGTATCATCCTCTTCAATCTGACGTTGCAGTTCCTCTAGTTCAAGAGCCTTTAGTCTTTCCTCCAGCACTGCAGCTTGGACGTCAGAGAGGGCGTGTCTTGGAGATCGGCTTGATGCGCTGCGGCGTGATCTGTATGTAGCGTTGGAGGCTGTACCAGAAGAAATTGACTTAGAGGAATGTCTAGAATGTCTCTGGGAAGAGGTGTCAGCTGCGGGGGGTGCTGAGTGCAAGTGCGCAGGAAGCTGGACTTCATAATCCTCAAGATGGGCTGGAAGATGTCGCTCTCTTTGTGTGCGGGTTCGAACCGCAGGATCTGCTGTACTGGCAGGATCAGGATCCATCTCTACAGATGTACCATCCGGCTCGAAGGACCATGTGCGAGCGTAAGGGATGCTCAAAGGGTTCGGTTAAGCACTAGTAGAAATGGTGGTGGGAGTTTCCGGTTAGAGAAACTGGAGCGAGAGAGCGGGTCCCATTTGAAGGATTTTATTTGTATTGTAGCTGCATGTATGAAGTATTACAGGCATTCGCCCATAGGGGTATGTGTGGTCTACAATGAACAAAGAAAACAAAATACAATATAAATTTGCTGATATAAGAAATAACAAAGAAAATTAACCTTATTACAGTAGTAGTAACAGTAAATAAATTATTAAGTGTCAAACATGAGGTACCATCTGTAAACCACAGCTTCCCATTATGAAAATATACCGATCATTATTTGAACTAGTACAATTCACTAATGACAGTAGCAGAATGTACAAAATATCTAAGTTGAACAGCTTAGAATGTAAAACGATAACTTACTTCTTAATCATTCACTCACAGGAACAACAACATGCAGAAGTCCAATATCTGGCACAAAGAACGAGTCAGTTTTCCCACCGATATACTGCCTTCTAATAATGATGCAGACATGTCTTGACTTGCCCAGGCAATAATAAAAATGTATATACATAAAGATACCTCTAGGGGGCATCGTTGGGCTTTCATATATAGTGTATTGTGTAAATCTGCGTATCTATTTATGCATACCAAAAAATCCAGTTCTTGGCAAGGTGTCAAGACCTTTCCACGTCCGTGATGGCTCAGGTGCTGAAAATAGTATGCAGAATCATATTGTTAATAATACTACTATCTGCTGTTATAGACAAATGACAACAAAGTTATAGTTCACAAAATATAAAAACAATATAAATAAAAAAAATAAAATAAAAATCTTTTTAGATAAATTCTTACTTGTTCTTGGTGAGGAGAGCAGGGCCTGTTGTATGGTGTTGATATTGCCTAAAAAAAAAAAAAAAAAAAGAGAGAGAGAGATTTTTTGTATCTAACATCACTTTCACACAGTATTTACCTTATCTAATGCATCCATGCATCAGGAATTACAGCTACACTGATCTGAGGTGAATTCCACAAATGTAAACATTCTGAAAGTGTTACTTTTTTATTGTTACTTAATCTTTAATTGTATTAAATTTAACAGATTCATTAATAGACCCATTCGATTGTTTACAAGAAAATATTTAAAATAGTGTAAGCTTACCTTCATTGCTAGTTTTTATATAACACCCACCTGGAGGGTAAAACGAGGCCAAATTCAATATAAACCTTATTGATGATGCATACTATATATACAGGGGGGCAAGCAGATGAGTCTAGAACATAAATGCAACATACAGTTTGTTGTTAGGCATTGCATTTATGTTCTAGGCTCATCTGCTTGCCCAGTTAGTGTGTGGCGTTCATATTCTGGACTCATCTGCTCGCCTGTATATAGTATGCATCAATTCTTTATACAGCTTATTTATATCTTTTAATCTCAGTTTTATTACTTTAAGGTACTTAAAGTGAATACTCTACTGTTTAGTGATTGAAATACTGCAGCAGGTGCTGTATATGGACGTGCATTTTACTCACATATTTTTTTGAGATGTGATGTAATATTTGTTGTTTGAAACAGATGGAAAATTGTCAGGCCTGTCCTGTAGTTCTATGGGTGTTTTGCCCTCCAGGTCTCTGCTCCAGTCGCCTGACTGAAAGCTATGAGTAAGAAAATAGCCTGTTGAAAGAAATAAAAGAAAATCAATATAAGAATAATTGCTTGATTTCAACCCTAGCAAAGATTTACATGCATAACATACACTACCGTTCGTAAGTTTGGGTCTGTAAGATTTTTTTTTTGTTTTTGAAGGAATTCACTTACTTTCCAAGGGTACATTCATTGTATTTAATCAAAAATACAATATAAACAGTAATATTTAAATTATTATAATTTAAAATAATATTTAAATAAATTATTCCTGTGATTAAAGCTGAATTTTCAGCATCATTACTCCAGTCTTCAGTGTCACATGATCCTTCAGAAATCATTCTAATATGATGATTTGCTGCTCAAGAAACATTACTGTTGAAAACAGTTGTGCTGCTGCATATTTACGTCTATTACATATCTTTACGGTCATATTTGATCAATTTGTGTCCTTCCTTGGATTAATGTATTTATTAATATACGTATGAATCCATGCATTCATTCATTAAAAAAATAATCTTACTGACCCCAAGCTTTTGATCGATAATGTGACATGCTCACTGTTGGTCTGACGAACAGCTTCTGTAATAATAAACAAGGTAAACAATACCGTGTTTCTCGATGGATAGCACTTAAGATGGTTTCTGTGTGCGAGGTTACAAACGTTTATGTTCGTTTCCCAAAAAAGGACTAACGTTAAACATTAACAGTGGAGTCGCTGTTCATAAAGTGCTAAAATGTCAACCATTCATCACTCAAGTCATTTTTTCTTCACTATGGCTTATAACTTTTGGCGTGATGTTGAAATATTTGTCATTTACCTGACCAGAAGACGTTTTAACGTTCTCATCTGTATACTTAAAAGAATAGGCAGCATTACACTGGTAAATTTTACTGGACTATTCTGTTCTATTTCGTTCAGTTTGTAGACAAATAAATGTCACATTAGACACGGAAAGTGTATGCTGTGTTTGAATATTTGCATATCTTATTTAGGGATAAAATAAAAGCAATACTCACATATCCTTCCTTGCTCGACGAAGAGACGGTTCAACGGTCGTGGAAATTTAAAATCCGCGCTTCAGAGGAATCGGAGCAGTGACGAGTACACGTTGTCCAGTGGTAGTCCACACACCCAAGCGCAACCTTGAGCAATGGAACTGAGCGGTGGTCAGATGTCAACATTGTGACAACGCTGTAACAACCTTCACCTTATAGCAACCTTTTGGCCACGTTGTTAAAACGTGGCTAGAAGGTTGGCTACGTTGTGCCAACGTTCTGTGTTTGTTGGGTTATTGCAGGGGTGGGGATTGTTGATCCTGGAGGGCCTTTGTCCTGCAGAAGTCTGTCAACCCTAATTAAACACACCTGAAGCTAATGTCTTCAGGATTACTAAAGTTACAGGCAGGTGAGTGTTTCTTTCAGGGTTGGAGCTAAAGTCTGCAGGATAATGGCCCTCTAGGATCAACGTTCCCCACCCCTGGTCTATAGTGATGTAATGAAATCTAAATTTTGATATCAAATATATTTTTATGAACCCTATGGGGCAATACATTGTCATTCTATTGCACACTCAGCCCATTTTGCATTAAAGCTAACATGCAAGCTTTATACTACTGGTTATTGATCAACGAAACCCTAATTTTGAACAGTTTTTACTGCACCAACATATTTTTTATGAACCCATGAAGTTTCTATGGGGGGCAATACATCCATTGCACAATTGACCCATTCACTGTGCTGTTTCCATAAAGGTGCGTCAGCTAAACACGCGAGCTTTAGTGGTAATGAACTTATGAAATCAGTTTTTATGTACCAGTAAATATTTTTTTATAAATCCTTGAATTTCCCATATGGGCCAATAGAGCCGTCTTTTGTGCATTAGAGCCGTCTTTGTGCTCATTATACAATGCTGTTTTTTAACTACATGGGTGTTAAAGTTAACATGCAGGATTTATACTAGTGGCAATGGGCTAACGAAATTCAAATTTTTTACAATACCAATGTTTTTTTATGGACCCTTGAGCTTTGCACATATTACTGTTAAATTAATTTCACAACGCTGTTTCTCGCGGCCACGTAAGTGATGCTTTAAAGCTAAAATTTGGACTTCATTCTAGAGTTAATGGTCTAACAATATTACTCATTTTAAACAGCCTTTACTGTACCAGGCTTTTTAAATGACACTTTAAATTCGCATAGCTGTGATAACAACTCTCGGAGAGATTGGCATGGTAATGAATGTGGCAATGTTAACGTATTTGGCCTTGGCATAATAGATCTGCTATGCTGCTGCTGCTGCATTAATGCTGCTGCAGAGCAAGTACAGAGACTTGCTACAGCCAATACATTCACAGACATTGCTGTAAGCATGTAAGACATGCTGCTGCTTCTGCACATATAACGAACATAGAATAACCCCCGTAGCAGATCTATATAGCTGGAGCTGGGGCATGTGGAGGGTTTCTGGAAGCGTGCTGTGGACTGCTGACAGCAAACAATGCCAAGAATTTGAATGTTTGAGCATCAAGCTCATTGGCTGCTGATGCCACAGCAACCAGTCGGCAGTGCTATGTAGATAACAATGTGATTGCTACAACTGACTTAAGG
Source organism: Mylopharyngodon piceus (assembly GCA_039654765.1). NCBI lineage: Eukaryota > Metazoa > Chordata > Actinopteri > Cypriniformes > Xenocyprididae > Mylopharyngodon > Mylopharyngodon piceus. The sequence continues at coordinate 32,287,722 of CM077442.1, read as the reverse complement.
ACCAGTGCTTCCCACACATAGACTTTACTTGGGCCGCCCAGGTATATTTGGAGACACATTTTTGCTTTTATTATTTTTATCCTTATACTTTTATATCCGTCCAAGATAATGAAATGAAACCATCCGCGATCGATTAACTAGTGGAAAATCTCCCCTCGCCCTACGCGTTTCGTACCTGCTCATTATGTGTGCGTCAGAACTGTTTACTCCCGCTGACATTCCCACGGGCGCTGTAGAGACGCGCTGGATATTTGTATAAGACTCTGGATAAGAGTACTGCATGTTGCAAAGTCACAAGGCGGCGCTGTTGCGCGTTCTACATGCTCGCGCAACAGCGCTTCTGGCTGCTTCAAAGTGATTCTCAATCAATGAAAAGCGCAGATTTATTCCAAGCGATTGCTAATGAACTCAAGTTGATGAATTATTACAATGTCTACTTTATGACCTTTATATAAAATGTTTTAGACAGTTGTAAGAATCTGAAGGATCAGCCTGCAATTGTGTAGACATTTCAAAATAAGAGTCCCGGTGTATTTCGGGCTTGTTTATAATTAAAAGTCACACGCTAAGTTTTTTCTTTTTCTTCTGGGCATTATTGGTATTTTGGTTACACAATAAATTGTATTTAATTTGATTTCCATTTAATTCATAGTAAATTATTGTAGTCTCCCCCACAGGAAGAAAAGACTAAGAACATTATTTGACACATATATTATTCATTATATAAATTTTACTAGTAAAATCTGTGTCCAATTCACTGAAAGAGACACTATATGATAGCAAGGAGAACATAGGAAAAGGAGAACCATTTAAATGCTGTAATTTTGCATAATTTACAATACATAATAATGCATAATATTAGTATGTAATTAAATGTAATAGTATGCTATGTAATTAAGATTAATTTCAATAAATATAAATACTGTTAAAATCACACATTATTTGTTTCTTACATGTAGTATGTGTAAAATGTGCTCCAACACTCCTCTGTCTCTCATAATGCTTCAGCTCCTTTGATTGTAAAAACATAATAGCCATCAAATACAACACAAAGACACTGTGAGCTGAATTTTAACTGTGAAAAATCTTTAACTGAATGACCAAGTAATCTTTTTGTCTTCATAAAATGTCAAGGTTAGTGGACAGTTGGTAGGATGAAAGTTCAGTCAATAAAGGTATTTTCATGGTCCAGAGTCCAGAGCTATTTTTCTATTTGTTTGTGACAACTAAGGACAGAAGCAATAAAATACAGATTTATCAAGACATTACTCATAAAACAGGCCTACAGTACTGTTACCAACCATGACTAAAAGCTCACTTTTTATGATAAACTTATATCTGACAAGCATATGACAAGTAACTAGGTGGTGGCCACACAGGCCATAAAAAAATAAAGGTTGCAGATACTGGTGCAGGACACAATGCCACACCCACTTTAAATTGAAAAGTGCAACATTCAAACAGTTAAGTCTTCCTCAGATGAATAGATGAATAATTTGGTCAAAATGTTGCAATGTTACAGTGACCGGGAGGGGACATGTTAGGTTCACTTAGTTTTGTTGTGGCCACGACATATAAACTCGTGGGAACGTGATAATATGTCGTGGCCACGAGATATTAATTCGTGGGACCGTGATAATAAGTTGTGGCCACGTGATCATTTTGTCGAGGTAACTACATCCTTATGTCGTGGGCACGGATGTAAAGTCGTGGCCTCGAGATCATATGGTGAGGGAACGATATATTTTTCTCGTGGCCACGATTTCATTATGTTGAGAGAACGACATATTTTTCTCATGGCCACGAGTTAAATGCGTAAACAACCATAGCAACCTGGAATGATCAGAAATGGATTGGCCTATAATAATATTTATTTTTAATTAAGAATGATAAAATAAGGGCGGAATTAAGAAACTATTATATTAATATATTATTTGAATGCTGTCTATATAGTCAACATAGCGCGCAATGTAATAAGCTATAAATAGCCTATTGCGCGCGATGTTGCCAATACAGCATTCAAATGAAGTTTCTTATTATCAATAAATGATAAAAGAATATGTAAGAACATTAAATAATAAAGACCTAGAATTTTTATCCATCCCATCTCACAGCCTTTTAAACTGATCGTGTCTTTATTATTATTATTATTATTATTATTATTATTATTATTATTATGCCTATTAAACCTATATAAAATGATAAACAAAATTAAGTTTAGCCTAGGCTATATAAGTGAATGGATTTAAAAAAAACTTTTTTTTGTAGCTTAAATATTCTTTTAACATATAACCTATTATTAATAATAAATTTTAGAACTTCATTCGAATGCTGTCACGGGCACGAGGGGCTACAAATGATAACAGACGCTCATTTAGCCTATCTTCACATAGGCTACTGTGTAGTGTACAGAAAAATAGTCATAAAGTCACATTTTTATTGGCATGATTGGGCATTTACAGTATTTACAAAATATAGCTATCATAATATAGGCCTACAGAAAGGTAAAGAGATACGTACGGGAAATGAAGGGGAAATACAAATATATAGCCTAACAATGAATAAAAAAATGTAACCAATAATGATAATGATAATAATAATAATAATAAATATAAAAATATTAAATAAAAATTAACGATCAGTGAATGGATTTAAAAGACTGTTGGATGTGATAAAAAATATACACGGCATATTCTTTTAACATTTATTGATAAACTTCATTCGAATGCTGCTACTGTATTCATCGCACACAACACAATAGACAATATGTTAATATAATGATTTCTTGATTCCGCGCTTTTTCTTAATTAAAAATAAATATTATTATAGGCCTATCCATTTCTGATAATTCCAGGTTGCCATGGTCGCGCAGGTTGTTTATGCATTTAACTCGTGGCCATGAGAAATGGATGTATATAGAAAAATATATGATTCCCTCAACATATGATCTCGAGGCCACGACTTTACATCGCATGGCCACGACATAAGGATGTCGTTACCTCGACAAAACGATTTCGTGGCCACAACATATTATCACGTTCCCCTCCCGGTCACCGTACAATGTTCAAATTTAAGTATTCAAGATTTTGTGATATATTATTGGTACACTGTAACAATTGTTTGAAAAAATGTAAAAATGCATAATATGTAAAAAAAAGAAAAAAAAGAAAAACTGCATAGTTTAACATCATAAATTTACAGTAAAATACTGTCGAATGTATGTTTGACAGTATATCACTTAAAGTCCCCCTGAAATCAAAATTTAAGTTTTTTAGCTTTTAGTATGAATATGTTAGCCTTAAGGTTATGAATAAGCTGGTGTGTTTCAAAACAATGACAAAATTCGCATTTAGGAGATATAAGCATTCAAATCTTACAGTCTCTCACTTCCGCTAAAATGGATCACGGATTTTCATGACATCACATCACACTTCAGTTTCTCGTCAAATCTTCGGTCCAATCAAATGCTCTCTAGAATCTGAAGTCCTGCCTCCTCCTACACTCTTACAGATGCTGAAGCCTCGGCTGAAATCGGTCATTTGCTCACACATTTACTAGTTTCTACATGGTGAATGGCACATAGTGCACTATATAGAGAATAGGGAACGATTCAGACAGTGTAAATATGCTTTCCTTTGACGCGAATGAAGTCCGTTTTCGCGTTAGTGTCACATGAACCGCCGCAACGCGAGCAGTCTGCTCCGGTCCAGAGACACGAGAGCACAGAGCGGATCATATGCGCGAGTCGGCACAGACCACAAAAGGTATCGGACCCATTTGAATTCTGCACAGAATGCTGTATATAAGCGATATAAAGGACGTTATGAGGAGAAACGGTTAGAGATTAGAAGGACACGGAGGTTTTACTGAGTCTAACGGCTCTGGCGAGCTGTAACATAAGCGAAACGCTATTGGCTATTTAAAAAAAGGGGCGGGGCTGTTCGATGTATCGCCCTGTCTTCCTGTTTCAGTTGAAATTACGTCAACACATTGAATAATGCTGCGCGTTCCAACACTCTTCAGTGGGCCTTTAAAGAAATGCACAGTTATAAGTTAAAATATACAGACCAATATGTCATCTCCTAATACCTGAAACTTTTTCACCATATTTTTTGTGATTACTGGCAACCACAGCTGTCAGGGGGTTTTTTTTGTTTGTTTTTTGTTTTTACCATAGTGTATTTTTTATGTTAGCCTAAAGAGCAATGAAAATTTATGCTGAAAATGGCAGTTGTTCAGGAGATATTATATTTGTGAACGAGTATTGCATTAGTATTGCATTTTGTGTATGAGTATTTTATCAGAACAAAGTACAGATTACGGTTTTGTCAAAACAAACCTTGATTGTGGTCATAAACTAGTGTAGTGTTTGGAACCATGACAGCAAATAAAACAACATCTTCTTATCTTCCCATTATGAGTGAATGATAAAATATGTTTTCCATTGAATAATTTAGTTGTATGCCAGTCCCATCCCTCTTATAATAAATAATTTATAAATAAATACATAGGGTAACATGGGGTAAGTTGCACCCCGGCAGATGACCCTCCCCACCTTAATTTTTGCTCCTGACCATAGATGACACAAAATCTCATCTCAGCAATTTTGATGAATGGCTACGCTATTTTTAATTTTGTCATTTCATCTGAATATTTAACATTTGTCAGATTTAGTCAAGTTTTTTAAAAGCCAAGAAAAACAAATGAGTTTTTAGCTCAGATTTAAAATCAGAAAGTGTTTGAGCAGTTCTAACACACAGTAGGCAGGCTATTCCACAGTTTAGGGGCAATAACAGAAAAAGCCTGATCCCCTCTCAATTTAATCTTGCCCTTGCCTTGGTCAACAGCCTCTAATCTGAAGAACTGAGGGATCTCGATGGGTTGTGAATGGACAAAGGCTCAATAGATAAGTAGGTGCCAGTCCGTTTAAAGATTTAAATACAAAATATAGCTGTAAGCAAAGATGACGGGCCCAAGTCCCAGTGGCTTTAGGGCAGCTGTTCACGGTGGGCAATGTGCATTTAAAGTAGGTAAATGTTCAAATCGAAGTATTCAAGATTTTGTGATATATTATTGGTACACTGTAACAATTGTTTGTATTTTTTACAGGAAAAAAAAAAAAATGTAAAAATGCATAATATGGTAAAAAAAAAAAAAAAACTGCATAGTTTAACATAAGTAAATTTACAGTAAAATACTGTCGAATGAAGAAATACACAGTTATATGTTAAAATTTACAGGCCAATATGTCATCTCCTAATACCTGAAACTTTTTTACCATATTTTTTTGTGATGAAAAATTACTGGCAACCACAGCTGTCAGGTTTTTTTTACCATAAATTTTATAGGATATTTTTTTACAGTGTATTTTTTTATGTTAGCCTAAAGAGCAATGAAAATTTATGCCGAAAATGGCAGTTGTTCAGGAGATATTATATTTGTGAACGAGTATTGCATTAGTATTGCATTTTGTTTATGAGTATTTTATCAGAACAAAGTACAGATTACGGTTTTGTCAAAACAAACCTTGATTGTGGTCATAAACTAGTGTAGTGTTTGGAACCATGACAGCAAATAAAACAACAACAACAACATCTTATCTTCCCATTATGAGTGAATGATAAAATATATTTTCCATTGAATAATTTAGTTGTATGCCAGTCCCATCCCTCTTACAATAAATAATTTATAAATAAATACATAGGGTAACATGGGGTAAGTTGCACCCCGGCAGATGACCCTCCCCACCTTAATTTTTGCTCCTGACCATAGATGACACAAAATCTCATCTCAGCAATTTTGATGAATTGATATGCTATTTTTAATTTTGTCATTTCATCTGAATATTAGTTTTTAGCTCAGATTTAAAATCAGAAAGTGTTTGAGCAGTTCTAACACACAGTAGGCAGGCTATTCCACAGTTTAGGGGCAATAACAGAAAAAGCCTGATCCCCTCTCAATTTAATCTTGCCCTTGCCTTGGTCAACAGCCTCTAATCTGAAGAACTGAGGGATCTCGATGGGTTGTGAATGGACAAAGGCTCAATAGATAAGTAAGTGCCAGTCCGTTTAAAGATTTAAATACAAAATATAGCTGCAAGCAAAGATGACGGGACGGATGAATTTCATGTTATAGGTCACTTTCAAATCAGCGTGAAGTTATCATTTGCAGCTCAAAATTTTGTAAGTCCAGAAGGATTTATCTTAAAGTCTTTTTATATTTTTATTAACCAAATTATTAAGCAAATTATATAAAACTATGTTGTCAGTGCACTAGAAATGAACTGGATCTATGCCTTTTATTTTGTTATTCAAATTGATAGAAAAAGAGAAGGCCTAAGATATTTCTTATCCATTAATGCAGGCAAAAGCACACAACAATGAATGGGTTAAACTCTAAAACATCAAAATTGTAAAAGAGACTGAGACACACACACACACACACAGGTCTGGTTCACTATCCTTGTAGGGACTCTCCATAGACGTAATGGTTTTTATACTGTACAAACTGTATATGTAGGTGATCTCAGGTTTTACTATCCTTGTGGGAACTATTTGGTCCCCACAATGTAATATAAACCTGTACACACACACACACACACACACACACACAGGTTTGTTTTGCTATCAAAGTGAGGACATTCCATAGGCGTAATGGTTTTTATACTGTACAAACTGTACATTCTATCCCCCTACACTACCCTTACCCCTAAACCTACCCATCACAGGAAACATTCTTCATTTTTACATTTTTAATAAAACATTGTTTAGTATGTTTTTAAAGCTATTTTCAATATGAGGACTCCTGAAATGTCCTCATGTTTCATGTTTACGTCGTAATACCAGTGTAATACCCATGTCATTATACAAATTTGTGTCCTCATAAATCACAAACACACACACACACACACACACATAGAGAGAGAGAGAGAGAGGCAGAGTGAGATCAAAGGCTAAGACATTTTAAACAAACAAACATTTAACTGTGACAGAATGTAGTATTTAATAATGTCTAAATATATATCCAAATGCAATAGCAAATAAAATTATGTCTGAAACACTGTTCTCAGCAACAAGGCTTTTCTCAACCTGGTTTAAAAACCCTAGTATAATTTTTTTTTTTTTTTTTTCACTTTTTATTTTAAATAGAAATAAATGTTGTATAATTTATTATTTAGAGGATATGAGACTCTTCCAGTTTCCCTTTTTGTCATTACTTTAAAGACCCCCTGTGGTGAAAATCAAGTTTTTAATGTTGTTTATATGTCTGTGTGGTGTTTTTAATATGCTTTAAGACAAACCATGTGCAAATTCATCAGTCAACACCATTGCTGAGTATTTTCTCAAAACTGCAGTCAGTGAACCAAACACAGTCTCAAAAACGCGGTTTGAAATCGCCATTGTTCTCTACATCACAAATGAGGTTGATATGAAAAATCAGCATGTTCAGCACTTCAGTGAAGGCACGTTTATTTAAATAGCACTTTATACAAAAGACTGCTTTAAAGCAAGCAGCTTTACAGTATTAAATATGAAAAAGTCATGCAGTCATGGAATGGACTATGATGACTTTCTGTTGTTAAATACTTTAGAAATTAAAAACTGCTATTCTGTGAACCTTTAAACATATGCACCTAAATAATCCTGCAGTCACTTTACTATTTTCCCTTTACTTTACGATTAGTCTAGTCTGTTTTCAGTTGATAAATGAACAGAACATGTAGCGTGCCTCCCATCCAATAAATCGCAATAATCTTTGTGCTTTGTTACTTTTGATATGAAGCAAAGTCTCAGATTTCAAATGATATCCATCTTATTATGAGATTCAAAACATAAATACCGTTTTGGTGCTGTTTAATGTGGCGTGACAGATCGCTGTAGCACCTCAGTTAAAGAGAAGCGGCTTTAATACCGCTTTAATACCAGTTACAGTGTGAAATAAACATGAATAAACATCTGAAGGTATGTTAAAAGATACAGTACAACTTACCGAAATTCGTATCATGTCTCGTCTAATAGCACAATCAGTGTTTCAACCTCGGAAAGACGTCAATAAAACAGCTTGTAAACAATGTCACGTAACGTCACATTTTCCTCAGAAAAACCATATTCAGTGATCATAAACTCACTAGTCAGCTAGAAAAATAAACTATAGAGAGCAGCATTCTGATAAATATATGCACCGTTACATATTCATTAAAATTTTTTAATGTTCTTCAATATTTAATGCATGTTTGAATAAATCAGTTATGACAGCCACGATTTAAATGTTTATATTTCAAAAAAATGAATTGGAGTAGAAATATGATTATGTAATTCTAAACTTTATTTATTATAAAAAACATCATTGAGTGTAATTTAAATGTTTGTATATAAATAAGTTAATTTTAACCTTCAATATTATAGTAATGTTGTACCAACTGACTCCCTTGTGTAGTTTACAGGATTAGCTGAGAGATTTTTTTCCTCTAGAAAATTTGCCGTGTACTGTATCTGATATACTACATCCAAAATAATCGATATCGAATTGAATCGCAAAAATGTGAATAGAAATCGAATCGAATAGTGAAAATTGTGTCAGTACCCAGCCCTAATGTAAACATACTTACTCCACAAAAACACTTAAATATGTCTTTTTGGTGATCAAAGATGAGTTTTGAGGGATACAATTATTGAAAACGGGGATTTTATTTCTCACCACGGCAACACCATTCAAGATATCAATACCTGTTAGCAATTTAGCATCTTCAGTATATTGGCATCATGTTGAGAAAGTTTGGTGTGAATCGTATGACACCCTTTGGAGCAGTAGTTAAAAATTCAGAGCTTGATTCAAAAAATCCACATTAAAACAAAAATAGCTGAATTCCTGTTGGTTGGAGCTAATGACTGTAAATCGGAAAGCTGTCCGGCTCGATAAGAAAAATATATGTACCGAGTTTGGTGACTAGGTAAAGCTCACTTTAGTCAAAAGGTGGCGCTACTGAGCCCCTTCTACACGCCCATTTCTAGGCTTTGCCCATGTCTACTGGCCGACAACTCTGATGTGTGTGAGTTTCATGCAATTTGAAGTACGCTAAGAGTCTCAAAATCACCCAAAAAGAATATTAAAGTTTGATATGTTTCCATGACAACAACATTCAAGATATCAAGAATCCTTTCACAGGTGTACATCTGCGGTGTCTTGACATTATTCTGACAAAGTTTGAAGCAAATTGGGTAAAAATAAGAGGGCAATTTCAAAGCATTTTGAAAGTGACACACTTCCTTCTGCCAATTGGTGGCACTATGACTTTGACTCACACTAGTCACTTCCATGTGATAGGCCTCCTACAACGAACACACAGCTGAAGTTTCATCAAAATCAGTCAATATATGGAGAAGTTATAACACAGTTCCTGTTTGCCTTTTTTGCCATAAATTTGTTGCCTGGCCACAGCCAAACCGTTCAAGATATCAAAAATTTGCTTACAATTTAGCATCCTCAGTGTCTTGGCTTCAAGCTGGCCGAGTTTGTTGGTGATCGGATGAATCCTCTAGGAGAAGCATATCAAATGCCGAGCATGCATTTTTCAAACCCATAATAGCTGACTTCCTGCTGGGCTGGCATGTGACTATGAGCTTGAAAGTTGTTTGTGAAAAGGGGTGTGCTACAGAGCCACTGAAACACAACCATATAAAAGTTTGAAAAAAAAATTTACCTTAGGAAAACAATAGGACCCTTCGCACCTTAGGGCTTGAACCCTAAATAAAGAATCTTGAAATCAATTCTATAATGGACAGGAAGCCAATGAAGGGACATTAAAATCATGGTAATATGATCACACTTGCGTACACCCAACAAAAGTCTAGCCTCAGCGTTTTACAACATTTGAAGTTGAGAAATAGATTGTTGGTTTATACCTGCATAAAAAGAATTGCAGTAGTTAAGTCTGGTAGAAATAAAGGCATAAATTACCTTAAAATCTTTGAGGGAGAGCCAAGGCTTGTCTTTTGCCAATAGCTTTAGAGCTGGCTTTTACAACTGAGTTTGTCTGCTTATCAAAATTATCGGAGCTATCAAATATAACACCCAAGTTTTTTTACAGATGGTTTATAAAAGCAAGACAACTGCTCCACACTGTAAACCCGGATAGTACTACTAACTTATAAAGAATGATTACGCTGCAATTAAAGTCTGTTAAATCATTGATGCAACTTAAAACAATTACATTTTCTGAACGAGGAGTTTAGTTTTATTTTTGTGTAGCTCAACATTTTTGATTAAAGTTTTTTTGTTATAAGAAAAAGAGTTCTCAAACCTGTTATACTATGACAACACTTTTTTTGCGACTTATTTCAATATCGTGATAATATTGTATACCGTTATAAAAGCTTCAGCAATTATCGCAACCTGAAAATTTGATACAGTCACATGCCTATTTATAATTATTCTTTACTTAAAAGATTTGAGTTGCTTTACTTAAATTTTTTGAGGTAATCAGTGTCTACAATAATTTTGAGTACTCTGAACTTATCGGGTTTTACAGTGCAGATTAAGACTTTGAATATCATACCCATTGGAGGGACTAAACTCAACAATCTCTGTTTTGGATTCATTTAAGTTATATCCAAAGTTTTAGATCAGTCAAGCAAGCCAAAAGTTGTAAAGCATTTGAATCATTCAATTTCAAAGGCAGATATATTTTCAATTTCAAGATAAATTTGAGTGTCATCTGCAAAACAATGAAATGAAACACCATGTTTCCTAAAAAATGGTGCCTAACAGAACCATACAGGATCTAGAATAGATCCCTGAGGGACACCAAACGTGCTGCAGCAGAAGAAAATTCTCCAAGACAAACTGAGAAACTTCTTTTTGACAGAAGAGCTTAGGGTGTTTCCTTTAATCCCTCTATGTTCAAGGTGGGAGATGAGGATATTATGGTCTACGGTATCTAACACTGCGTTCAAGTCTAGTAACATGAGAATAGCATGATCACCTGAGTCCACAGTTAAAAGAATATAATTTAAAACTTTCAGCAAAGCAGACTCTGCGCTGTGGTATTTCCTAAAACCTGACTGAAATATTTTGAATATGACTGACTGAAATATTACCCTAGTAGGTGCCATCTTACCCCTCTTTTAATATTTGACATTTTGGGCTATAACAACTAAATTAGCAAATGTTTCTATTTATTTCCTTTAATAACACATTGGCTTATGCATCATCATCATCCTGCACATGCTAAACTTATATCTAAATATGTTACAGTTTAAATGTAAATCCACATTGTTCTTAAGGGGGACATCTTCCCCCATGTTACCCTAAATACATTTGAATATCTATAGTGGTTATAATAGTCAAGATATTTTTTGTGTTGGGATGTTGACAAAAAATATATCAGATGTAAAGATGACATTGAATATCTTGAAAATAATCTTAGGTTTGCAGGGAAACTAAAATCTCTTTTTCTAGGAGAAAGGCCAAATTTATGTACATTATGTATAGTTATGTGTGGTATTAACACATCTGATAACAAATTTAAGTAGTCATGCAAATAGATCTTATAGTATGTAAAGCACACACTGGTAATATATTTAAGGGAGAGACATACAAAATGTGGAGTGCTTGAGTCCACAGGATCAGGACCACTGAGCTAGAGAAAGTAATGTATGCATTTGGATTTGTAGGGGTGTGGTGGAGAATGGGTATGGTGGCTCTGTGGGTTTGCTGTTTTCTGCTAATACCTTAAACTTTGTTCACTATATTTTTTATGATGAATTACTGGCAACCACAGCTGTCAGTTTTTACCATAAATTTAATATTATTATAATATTTTACAGAGTATAATTTTTTATGTTGGCCTAAAACATTTAAAATGTTCATCTTGAGCTGAAAATGGTAGTTGTGCGGTTACCTAGATATTGTTCACTGAGAATTGCATTTTATTAGAACACAGTACAGATTCCATTGCTCTCAAGGCATCAAAGCAAACCTTGATTGTGGTCATCAACTAGTGTAGTGTTTGAAACCATGACAGCAAATAAAACAATGACATCATCTTCATCTTTATGAATGATAAAATGTATTTTCCATGTTCCATTGTGTAATTTAGACGTATGCCAGTCCGACCTCTCTTATAATAAATAATTTTCCTGTCTCACTTTTGCTGTACCTTCTTCTGAGCTTTAAACACTAAATTGCCTGTATAGGCAGCACTACCCCTGATGACCTTTGTTCTTAAAACATTAAATGTATGTGAGGAAATAGAAACTTTAGCAAGGGCTTCAAACAATCATTGAATTTATCAATAAATGAAACGGAAATAACATTGACCTTTGTTGTAAAATCATTACCTGTGAGGAAACAGAAACTTTAGCAAGGTTTTCAAGCAATGAATTTACTTTAAATTATATTGATCTAGAAAAATTGAACATTTAATTCTGCTGGATTTATTTGGGAAATGAAAAGAAGAAACATCCCTAACAATTATGAAGGTGCTTTGAAGGATATTTTCAAAATCATTTTAACATCCTCTGAGCATTTTGTGAAAATTGTGGTTGTTTCAATTGATGCCTTTTTCTATCTTTATATTTAAATATTGTATCAACTAAACTTAGTTTGAAGAGCATAATGGAGAAATTAAAACAAAGCACATTTAACAGTAGTTTCACATCTCAGTTATAAGCCACAAACTGCAGATTGCTGATTAGAGCCCATAGTTACATATTCACAGCATACATGAGAAGCTGACCTATTTGTAGGTTTTAAAATTCTGGCATTTTTTCTTGCTTAAAAGGCCAATTCAAACACACATTTGCCTTTATAATTTATCATTTTACTGTAACAAGAATGTGTGTGCATAACAGCTGTGTTCCTTCAGTCAACCATCATATCCAAATCACGAGAGGTTTTCACAGCATTATAATTTGGTGTGCTCAGTTGAGTTAAACATCAGGGCATTGAGTTTGCATCCACCAGTTTGTATAATATCAGTGTATTATAAAATGACTTTGGGAAATAAGTAGAAATGTTAAATGGTTCGAGGAAAATGAGTCTTTATCTTTATCAGTGTTTGATGATCTGTACAAACCGTCCCTCACAGTGGACTTTGATACATGAATGTGTGACTTGTAATATCTAAATCATGTACTTGTGTCAGTAAATCACATCGAGTTAGACTGAAAGTTGCACAGGCTGAGATGTGTTAGTGGCTACACCTGTTAAGGACTGAGGAATTATTTTTCATGTGTTTGGACTCATACTGGCATCATTTGGGGAAATGAAAAGCTACACATCTTCATTCCTTTTGATCCTGAGTCTTTTTCTCACTTCAAGTAGGGAGAAAAATATATATCAAATTGTCACGATTAGTCTGTTTTTCGTTTTAATGGACTTTTAGTTTGTTTCTCTTTGTTACCTGTTTCCCGCTTTTTGTTGGTTACTATGGTTTTGGTTAATTGGCACACCTGTTCATATTTGAGTTCATTATTAAGTCCTTAAGTTCATTGTCCTGTTCGCTGTTTCGTTGTTTGCATCCATTTGGATATCCGTTTTGCTTTATTTAACAAAACCACGCTGCTATTTTGAAATACTTCAACTATCTTCATCGTCACTGGACTTAAAACATTACACAAATATGAATCGCTGAATATGAAAATATTAATAGGCAGGCTGACAGAGATAAAGATCTAAATACTGTTTCATACAAATAATGAGAGATTATATGAGAACATTTGTAACAATTAAAAAATCAAGTCATATTTGCAGGCTTTTTAGAAAAAAAAAATCTTGAATACAAAGTGAATTCTACAGGTGTTGTATGCATGTTAAAAGGCTAGTAATGTTTGGCACTGAATGTTTTGTCTTAGATCTGTGTACTAAACAGTAAACAGTAGACATTCTGTAAAAATATAATTTAATAAAAATAAAGTCTTGATGTGAATTTGGATGAATTTGGGCCAATTGAAAGGTTTTGTTGCTTTCATACATTGATTCATCCAGAAACAAGATTAGCCTACATAGTCCTGAAAGGGTGTTTAAAAAGAAATACAGTATGTCTGTTAAAAACATATGTGTACCAAATGCGCTCTCAGTGAAATGTCAATGTTAGGAAAGGGTGTGGAGGAAGATTTACTTTATGATGATTATTCTGGTTTCATAATCTGTATAAACCCTCATCTAAAGGACATTGCATGGTGGAAATGCAGGAATGGTGTATTTTTGAGGGAAAAGTTTGAGAGGTGTTGTCCAAGAGTTGAGACATTTACACACCATCAAAATGGTAATCACTTTGTTATTAGGACTGGGCAATTGAGAGCACGATCATCATGGTCAACATTTAAATAGAATATGCACAGAATGGGACCCAAATCCCAAATTGTAACAATGAACTGTGATTTTCAAGTGATAAAGTTTTACTTGATAAAATTAAAAGTTAAAATGATTTTAAAAATTAATTAAAACTAAATCCATAAAATGATTGACTAAACCATTAAAATGATGACTAAAAGATTCTATATGAAGTGTAGAAGTGTAGAACCCTTTACAGTTCTATATAGAACCTTCTAAAAGTGTGCTGATTATTTAATGTTGCAAAATATTGTTAATAAACAGGTTTATTGTGCGTTTTTAACATATTTTCCACTGAGTGCTGCAAAAATAACAAGAACTGTTTCTATTTCCACAACAGATCTCACAGCAGAAACCAATCTAACTCCAGACAGTACAACAGGGATTTCCGCTGTAACTTCAGGAGATCCTGCTACAGCTACAGTTGACACCACTCTTACACCAGATATTTCAACAACTATTGAAATCACAGCAACCAGTGAACCTTCAAATACAGCAGAAACCACTGTAACTCCAGATGACAGTACAACAGGGATTTCTGGTGTAACTTCAGGAGATCCTGCTACAACTACAGTCGACACCACTCTTACACCAGATATTTTAACAACTGTTGAAATCACAGCAACCGGTGAACCTTCAAATACAGCAGAAACCACTGTAACTCCAGATGACAGTACAACAGGGATTTCCGGTGTAACTTCAGGAAATCCTGCTACAACTACAGTCGACACCACTCTTACACCAGATATTTTAACAACTGTTGAAATCACAGCAACCGGTGAACCTTCAAATACAGCAGAAACCACTGTAACTCCAGATGACAGTACAACAGGGATTTCCGGTGTAACTTCAGGAAATCCTGCTACAACTACAGTCGACACCACTCTTACACCAGATATTTTAACAACTGTTGAAATCACAGCAACCAGTGAACTTTCAAATACAGCAGAAACCACTGTAACTCCAGATGACAGTACAACAGGGATTTCCGGTGTAACTTCAGGAAATCCTGCTACAACTACAGTCGACACCACTCTTACACCAGATATTTTAACAACTGTTGAAATCACAGCAACCAGTGAACCTTCAAATACAGCAGAAACCACTGTAACTCCAGATGACAGTACAACAGGGATTTCCGGTGTAACTTCAGGAAATCCTGCTACAACTACAGTCGACACCACTCTTACACCAGATATTTTAACAACTGTTGAAATCACAGCAACCAGTGAACCTTCAAATACAGCAGAAACCTCTGTAACTCCAGATGACAGTACAACAGGGATTTCCGGTGTAACTTCAGGAAATCCTGCTACCACTACAGTCGACACCACTCTTACACCAGATATTTTAACAACTGTTGAAATCACAGCAACCAGTGAACCTTCAAATACAGCAGAAACCACTGTAACTCCAGATGACAGTACAACAGGGATTTCCGGTGTAACTTCAGGAAATCCTGCTACAACTACTGTCGACACCACTCTTACACCAGATATTTTAACAACTGTTGAAATCACAGCAACCAGTGAACCTTCAAATACAGCAGAAACCACTGTAACTCCAGATGAAAGTACAACAGGGATTTCCGGTGTAACTTCAGGAAATCCTGCTACAACTACAGTCGACACCACTCTTACACCAGATATTTTAACAACTGTTGAAATCACAGCAACCAGTGAACCTTCAAATACAGCAGAAACCACTGTAACTCCAGATGACAGTACAACAGGGATTTCCGGTGTAACTTCAGGAAATCCTGCTACAACTACAGTCGACACCACTCTTACACCAGATATTTTAACAACTGTTGAAATCACAGCAACCGGTGAACCTTCAAATACAGCAGAAACCACTGTAACTCCAGATGACAGTACAACAGGGATTTCCGGTGTAACTTCAGGAAATCCTGCTACAACTACAGTCGACACCACTCTTACACCAGATATTTTAACAACTGTTGAAATCACAGCAACCACTGAACCTTCAAATACAGCAGAAACCACTGTAACTCCAGATGACAGTACAACAGGGATTTCCGGTGTAACTTCAGGAAATCCTGCTACAACTACAGTCGACACCACTCTTACACCAGATATTTTAACAACTGTTGAAATCACAGCAACCAGTGAACCTTCAAATACAGCAGAAACCACTGTAACTCCAGATGACAGTACAACAGGGATTTCCGGTGTAACTTCAGGAAATCCTGCTACAACTACAGTCGACACCACTCTTACACCAGATATTTTAACAACTGTTGAAATCACAGCAACCAGTGAACCTTCAAATACAGCAGAAACCACTGTAACTCCAGATGACAGTACAACAGGGATTTCCGGTGTAACTTCAGGAAATCCTGCTACAACTACAGTCGACACCACTCTTACACCAGATATTTTAACAACTGCTGAAATCACAGCAACCGGTGAACCTTCAAATACAGCAGAAACCACTGTAACTCCAGATGACAGTACAACAGGGATTTCCGGTGTAACTTCAGGAAATCCTGCTACAACTACAGTCGACACCACTCTTACACCAGATATTTTAACAACTGTTGAAATCACAGCAACCGGTGAACCTTCAAATACAGCAGAAACCACTGTAACTCCAGATGACAGTACAACAGGGATTTCCGGTGTAACTTCAGGAAATCCTGCTACAACTACAGTCGACACCACTCTTACACCAGATATTTTAACAACTGTTGAAATCACAGCAACCAGTGAACCTTCAAATACAGCAGAAACCACTGGTACTCCAGATGACAGTACAACAGGGATTTCCAGTGTAACTTCAGGAAATCCTGCTACAACTACTGTCGACACTACTCTTACAACAGATATTTTAACAACTGTTGAAATCACAGAAACCAGTGAATCTTCAAATACAGCAGAAACCACTGTAACTCCAGATGAAAGTACAACAGGCATTTCTGGTGTAACTTCTGGAGATCCTCCTACAGCTACGACAGATCCTGCTTCAAATACAGATGATGTCACCACTACAGCATATATAGCGACAACAACAGGTACAATTACGACTTCAGGAACTGATCCCACTTTAACTACTGAGGGTGACACAGTTACGGAAAATACTGCCATAACTACAGGAGACAGTGCATCCACACCAAATCCTGCCTCAACTACAGCTGATGTCACAACTCCAAAAGATCCTGTAATGACCACCGTTGATGAAACAACAACAACAACAACAGCAACAACAGTATCTACTCAGTCAACAACCAAAACCACAACTGCCAAACCTATTCCGTGTCAAAATGGTGGAACTCCACAACCAAACAACCTGGCTTGTATCTGTCGCATTGGTTATACTGGGACACTCTGCAGTACTGTTGAAACTCAAATTGCAGTCAAAGGTTTGTTAAAAAGTCTATCAAATACATTTTATGAAAATAAATAAATGATTGTATTAACTTTTGTCTCAACGTTACGCATTTCAGTGGGCTTGACATGACAATTTCTTTGGATTAATTTAGCAACAATTTCATCTCCAGTCCTGTTCAACAGAATAAGTTCAAAGATTTAAATTCTTGCAGTTGTTTTTCCAGTAAGAATGGTCTTATTAATTAAAATGTAGTGCATTAAAATTTCTTCAAAGATGCGGCTTAATAATACCATAGCTTGACTTTTGTTTTGTTTTTTGTGGTTACACTTTATTTGAAGGTGTCTTTGTTACACTTTAATTATACATTTAAGTACTGAGTAATATTAAGTAACTACATGTACTTACTGTAGGGTTAGGATTAGGGTTGGGTTTGGGGTTAGTTGCATGTAAATATGCATAATTTATAATAGTTATTACTATAGTAACTGCATGTAACATATTGACACTGTAAAATAGTGTTACCTGTTTTGTTTTCTTAAAATTTCCTTTACTTTTATTTCAGAGAACATTGAAAGGACAGTCAAAGTTGCAATAGAAGTGAATAAACCCTTTATTCCTGAATATGGAGACACATCATCAAATCAATATAAAGAATTTGTTCAAACATTCAAAAAAAAGGTAAGTATTGGGGATTAGATGGCTATCCTTTTCTAAAACAACATAATTTAAGTCAGTGGTGAAAAGTATTTGAGTAAATGTAATTACTTACTGTATTTAAGTATCTTTTTGGCTGCACTGTAGTTTGAGTATCAAAGATATTAGCAGTTTTACTCTCTGCTTGACTACATTTTTGAATAAGTATATGTACTGTTTACTAAAATACATTTGTGATGAGTAATGCAATTAAGCGTTACATTTTGCATGGCATCTAACTTTTTTTGCAGCAGATTAATTCTGTTACAAAAGAAGCAACATAGGTACTATATCTTGTGCGTTTTGCCCTTATTCTACCAAACTTGTCAACAATGCTATAGGCCTACTTTACGCGAATGCAAGTGCATTAGCATTAGCAGGTAGTTGTGAATCGCAGGTGTTTTATATTTGAGATATGGGTGATGAGGACGAAACCAGCACGTCCAATACAAGAAGGCTTTGACTTTTTTAGGCTTTAATTAAAGTTAACATTATTTTATTTATCCATTGTAATTAAGATAACTTTTTTTTAAGGATATTGTTTTACTTATGCCCTTTTTGAGCACTTGAGCTTAAAGGAATAGTTCACCCAAAAATGAAAATTTGATGTTTATCTGCTTACCCCCAGGGCATCCAAGATGTAGGTGACTTTGTTTCTTCAGTAGAACACAAATGATGATTTTTAACTCCAACCGTTGCGGTCTGTCAGTCTTATAATGCATGTAAGTGGGAACTCCATCTATAAGAGTCAAAAAAACATGCACAGACAAATCCAAATTAAACCCTGCGGCTCGTGACGACACAATGATGTCCTAAGACACGAAACACCACTATGTCCAACTGCCTTGCGCATCCGATTGGTGAGGTCTGAAAACGCGTTCTGATGACGGAAGTGATGTCTCGCGCTTATACTTCAATGAGTGCGAGACATCACTTCCATTGTCAGAGCGCGTTCAGACCTCACCAACCGGATGTGCAAGGCAGTTGGACATAGTGGTGTTTTAGAGGTAAAAAATGATATAAATACTGTTCGGTTTCTCGCACAAACCGATCGTTTCGTGTCTTAGGACATCAATGTGTCGTCACGAGCCACAGGGTTTAATTTGGATTTGTCTGTGCATGTTTTTTTGACTCTTATAGATGGAGTTCCCACTGACATGCATTATACGACTGACAGACCGCAACGGTTGGAGTTAAAAATCATCATTTGTGTTCTACTGAAGAAACAAAGTCACCTACATCTTGGATGCCCTGGGGGTAAGCAGATAAACATCAAATTTTCATTTTTGGGTGAACTATCCCTTTAACTGAGACTTTTGAGTGTTTTTAGACGTTTAAGAGGCTGTTGTGTTGATTGCAATATTGAGGTGTTCCGTTTTATTTCGGCTTTAGAAAATAAACGTTATTGCTCTTCTCACAGATCAACTGTTTCCTGTTTTTCACTTGCATGTCTCTTACATGTCTCTTACACCTGGTATGCGTTTTGGTCGATCGGATCACAAGTAGACGAGGGAGACACATTCCCGTTTACACGTGGTGTTTTTAATCTGTCTTTTGTCCACTTTCAACCACGTCTGTCCTGTTTACTTCGTGGGGAAGGTCTATGGGCAGGTAAATTTATGTTTGTTTGTTTTTTTGTTGTTGTTGTTTCCCCCCAGATCTTTCGATCTAATGGACAAAATAAGCTTGTGCAATTTACATATGAATGCGCCCGGTGAGCAGCAGCTTTTTCTGCTCTAACAGTCGGTAGAGAAATCAGGAAAGGTGAAAGAACATTGTGCTTGGTATATTTTTCCTCTTCAGACCAAACTTGGGTCTTCAGCCGACAAAAGTTTAAATCCCGTCTGGCAAGCGCGCTTTCCATAATGTTTACGCGTTAGGTCAGTAGGCAGAGAGTAGGCGGTCTTAAGGACGCATTCGACCACATGAGCGTCTACACTACAAGCAATCTGATCAAGTTTTCAAGTTTCGACTAAGGCCCTGTTTACACCTGGTATTAAGATGCATTTTGGTCGATCGGATCACAAGTGGACGACGCTAAATACAGGTGTAAACAAGGTCTAAAACGTTTTGAGCTTGTCCACTTTCGACCACTTCCAGTGGTAGTCGAAAATGTATTTGACCGGATTGCTTTCATAGTAGACGCTCATGTGGTCGAATGTGTTCAAACAGCCAGAAAAGACCGCCTACTCTCCGCCTACTGACCTAATGCGTAAACATTATGGAAAGCGTGCTAGCCAGGTGGGATTTAACTTTGTCGGCTGGAAATCCAAGTTTAGTTTGAAGACGAAAAACCAGGGCTCTGAACCGGTTCAAGGAACGAAAACGAAAACCGGAAACGAACAAATTTTTGACCGGAACGTAACCAGGAACGGAAACGAAATCCAATTTAATCGTTCTGAACAGAAACGCTCATTTGAAATGGCCATTAACCGGTTAATAACGTTATTTTATCGTTCTGTTTAATATTTTGATTTGGCAGTCAACCAATCACGAATTCAAATAGTACAGCCTATGCAAGTATGACGCTGACGCATCCAAAGTGTGTGAAATGCCCGCGCTTAGGCTCTACTGTGAGTGCCCGCGCTGACGCGATCAGGCTCAGCTGTCAAGTCATCATAGGTTAGGTAAGTCACAAAGACAATGCCCTGGCATTAGTTTTTCCGATGATATATGTCACCAACCGTCAAGCATTAGGCCTAAATTTAAGTGAAAATGAATGTCAAGTAATATGCAGCTTGTTGTGCGTTTTGAAACCAGCGAAAATTGCAGGATATGTAGAACATGAGTTCACACAACGTCACATCACGCACATGCAGCGCTTCTGTGAACAGAGAAAACAGAATAAAACTATAGGCCTACATAACACATAAAATAAAAGGGAATATATAGGCCTATAGGTTACGCGAAATATTGCACTTAAATAATTAGGTCTACTACAGATTAACAAAACGAAAGTGGTTCATTGTGGCGCACTCCAAAGATCTAGGAAAGGAAACATACATTCTGCTTGTTTTCGTTATTTAAGTGTCTTTTGTAAATGTATGAATTATGTCTTGCTTTTACCTGTATGACCATAAATTACGGAGTACAGAAGGGAAAAAAATTACACTGGTCGCGCCGGCGCCTCACGCGCGCGCACACAAATTATTGCATTGCAACCTGTTAAATAATTAAAATAAAACACAATCAACCAAACATATAAAACGTTACACTGCTCAATTCAATCCTGTAATACAATCTGCCGTTTACCACCCGTGACCACCGCCTGACTGTGCTGTTATGCGAAGGATGATGTCGATAATGCGAGTGAAGTACAAAGCTTACATAATATTTTAGCATTCGTCTCGAAAATGGAAACAGTGCCGAACGAGAAAGGTAGGCTTCAGATTCACTTTAAATTAATTCGTTTAGCATCTTATTTAGTTTTATTTCTAATAAATAAACCTGTTTCTCGCCTATAGCAATAGAAGCTGGAATAGCGTTAAAAAAGAAAAGATAATTTTTTAAAAAAATGTAATAATAAAATGCGACGTATACGCGACATACCTTTTTTCCTCTCAGGAATAGCGTCGGTATTTTTAACCATGCAGAAAACATTTTAAAATATCTTGAAAAAATACTTTATAAACCGTTGATAGTTTTTCCTTTCGTTTAATAGGTTTACATTTGGACAGAATCTTGTTATAAAAGATAATTGTATGCCTATTGGCTAAGATGGCAAATAGGCCTACTCTCTTTGTTTTTTAATAAATAAAATGCTGTACGTATTATTATTATTATTATTATTATTATTATTATTATTATTAAATAGGCTACATGCAAACAAAAAAAAAAGTTAAAAAACCGTTATTTTTTCTAAACAAACTGGTTTCGGAACGTTAATGATACAGAAGGAACGTTGGAACAGTATTTTAAAATACTGTACGTTTAAAATACCGATTCTGCTCGGAGTGAAACGATTGAATTTTTTTTTTTTTTTTTTTTCGTTTTTAAGCCCTGCGAAAAACGAAAAATATTCTCTCACCTTTCCTGATTTCTAACACACTCACAGTGCTCGGCATGGTCTTGCAGCTATCAGAGCAGAAATGAAAGCTGATGCTCATTGTATGTTTTCCTGTCATCTCTGGGCGCGTTCATATGTAAATTGTGCAAGCTTATTTTGTCCATTAGATTGAAAGATCTAAAAATAAAATAAAAAAATCACTGCCCATAGACCTTCCCCACGAAGAAATCAGGACAGAAGTGGTTGAAAGTGGACAAAAGAGACATTAAAACACCAGGTGTAAACGGGTATGTGTCTCCCTCATCTACTTGTGATCCGAGCGACCAAAACGCATCTTAATACCAGGTGTAAACAGGGCCTTTGAGCCTACATTCAGCACAAGTAAAATACTTAAGTACTGTTAAATAAGATAGGCTTTTACTCTAATCGTATTGGAATTTGTGACTTGTAACTTGTAATGAAGTCATTTTCACTGTAAGGTAGGCTATCTGTACTTCTACTCAAGTAGCCTATGGTTTTCAGGTACTTTTTACATCTCTAATTTAAGTAAAGGCCTTAATCTCAATTGTAACAGTATTACTTATTCAGCAGGGTTGACACAAGGAAGGTTACACACATAAAATTTCAACACGTCTGGCTTTTTATTTTCTATTCCTCTTTTTTTCACAAATGTTTGATCACTTACATATTATTGCCCATAAACTTGGGGAGTGGAGCTAACTGCATATATTTACTAAAAATCAGCTTGGGACCAGTTGATTAAAAGTAATTTATGTGAAGTTAATTTAAGTGAAAAAGTGAAGTTCGTTTTAAGAAAACCTCTTAATTATTTGTTTGCAGAGGCCTCTTTGTTTCATACATTGTTACCTATGCAATAACATGCATTTTAAGAGTGACTTAAGTGTACAAGACTTTCACAAACTATTTTGAACAGTGGAGGTCATTTTTTTTACTACTTGAAATATTAAAGATAAATTTTCATTCTATTATAGGTTGAACCCTATTATAGCAAAATACATAATTTTGAGCGTGTGGACAACATAAGTCTAAGGTAATTCATCTACTTTAACAGCACAAGCAATTTTGTAATAATGTTTATGCCCATGTAATGTCTGACTATAGGTCTAAATGCAGTCTGTTTTTTGTTTGTTTGTTTGTTTGTTTTTGTCCTGTCAAAGTGCTGGTGGACCAGTAAAACCAAAAAGTAGGCAAAGAGGAGAAAGAAGCTTGGTTTTGAAGGAAACTCGAAGGTAACAGTACAAAGTGTAATAACCAAACATGACTAATAAATACTTAAAAAGAAAAATTAAAGTGTTAAATCCACAAAAAAAGTAATACAATTATACAATTTTACAAATTATACAAAATAAATAAATAAATTAAGGACTGATTTTTATATATATATATATATTTTTTTTTCTCTTTCTCTCTCTTTTTTAAATCATGTGGCTAGTCTGAATGTTAAGCATGATGTTATTCTTAACATTACAAATGATGACAGCGTCTTAAATACTTATGATAATCTAACCAAAGAGGTGGATGAGGCTCTCAAATCCATAATGAATGACACAGGTAGGTTGTCATATGCATTTCCTCCCTTTATCTATTCTGAAGTTATTAGATGCATTGTTAATCTGTGTTTGTCCTTTTTTGTATTCTAGACGAAGACTTTGTTGTAAATGATGCCTTTGCAACACCGACTGACCTCAAAGGTGAGTTTTTAGTTCACTTCTTGTGCTAGGGGCAAAAAAGAATAGTGAGCTATTTTATATACTACTATTTATCAGTTTTGTCATTTTACTGAATTGCATATTCTACACACAAAAAATCTTAATTTTAAGAACTGAGTGAACTACTGAAATAACTGAAATGCGCTTTAATGTGTAATGTTTGATGTTGAAATATTTGAAACATTCTGCATGTTTTTAATCACAGTTCTGTAAAAGCTTAAAGTTTACACAGTTAACTTACAACTGGCCTCAGCATATGAATTCCAAAGAATTTAGAGATAAAATACAAATACATAAATCAGAGAAGGGGCACAATATGTTATCGAAAAGAATTCACAATTCTAATAATTTAATTGTTACTAGGAACTAGAAGCTATCAAACCACCAAGAGGCTACTTAGAAAAGGTTAAAAAAGGTTCTAAAAGGATTCAGTGAACAAAGGAGAGAAGCTATAAAGAGAGACCAACAATTAATTTAGTGAAGCTAAAAAATGACAGTAGCATAGGTCCCAAGCACAAGGCCAAATTAACATAGAAAGATTTTCTATTAAAATCAGGGAATTGTTTATACTTTATTTATTTATTACTTTTTTATTGTATTATTATTTATTATGACTGTTGTCTCTTTATTTCCATGGTCAAAGAGGTGTGTGCCGAGGCTACAAAAGATTTAGATGAAGTCTTCCAAAAGTTTTATGATGCAGTTTTGGTGGATGGCAAAGTGACATGTCTAACTGCATGCCATAGCGCTCATCCTAAACCACAAACGTGTATGAACGATGGCACCTGTGGAGTTTCTAAACAAGGTCCATCCTGCTAGTACGTACTTTTATTTTAACGATATTTAATTATTTAACTATATAGTGGTGGTTAAAGATCTGGGCTGGACACTCAAAGATTGTATGTCTGTCCCCAACACAAGTATACTTTTAGTTTGAATAAAAGCATCTGCTAAATAACACATATGTACAGATATTTTTTTCTGAAAATTGAAAAGGACTTATAATTTGCTCTAGTTGCCTCGAAACTGATGCTAACTGGTACTTGGGAGAGGATTGCGGTTTCCAGGTACACAAGGTTGGATTCTATGCCGGATTGGGAACAGTGGCAGCCGTTGCAGTAATAACTGTAGCATTCCTGACAGCTTATCTTGTGATAAACAAACAGGCTGTAAAAAGGTAAGCAATTTATAAAACTGTTCAGTTCAGCAATATTTTTTGAATATCTGGTCTGAGTTGCTCTCTTGAGGTCATAAGGTATTTCAAACTGATCCTCTCCAGAAGGCCAATGTTCTTCTGCTGAAGTCATTCAGTTGTTTGTTTACTCCTGTGCTTTGGGTCGTTGTCTTGTTACATCACCTGACATCTCTTGAGCATCAGTTGGTGGACTTCATTGCCAAACTTCATGTAAAATTGTAAAATTCCTGTTTCCTTTGATGATGATAGCTTCAGGCCCTGTGAACACAAGATCATTATGTTCTGAGGGATTTGCAGACAAACCTAACAGTAGATTTGTTCAGCGACTGCCCTGAAAAAAAAAAAAAAAAAACTATGCATCAGCTACTCTCAAGTCCAGAAAAGGCAGTTTGCTTGGACAGTTTGTTTGATAATTTTCTAATACCATTTGTTTATTTAGCTGTACCATTAAAATGTATAAGGGCTACAATCCTGTCATTAAATCTGTGGACGATTCAAAACTTTCTGACAGCCCCTCTAAAAATCTGGGAAAATGCAATCAATCGCTCAGGTTTACTGAAAACATTATCTTTTCCAAATGTGTATTGGAATAAAAGATGGTGTTCTTATAATGTTTTTATGTCCATAACTCTATTTCTTTGTTTTACAGGAATAAGGACATTAAGCAAGAGCTAGTGAAAGAATGGTTAGATGATGACTTTGAGTGGCCACCACAAAAGAAAACATCAGACTCAGGTACCCAAAAAATCATTCAACAATTGTTGCCTGTAGGTAGTAACTGAACATTTGAATCATTCACCAAATTATTTTTGTGCACAATTAACAATATTGTTAACAGTTGTGTTGTCTCATTTTAACAAGTCTCTGATTAGTTAACATACCTTTTTTATATTTTCAGTTGGCATGTATGATAATCCAGTATACTCACCGGGAGGCATGCATAAGCAGAACAGTTTAGAAAAATATAAACCAGATTTCTCTGCGGATCGATATTACACCCAGAATTACTCACCTGAACCTGATATTAATCTCCGGAATCTTCAGAGAGATCAGCTTGTGAGTACTGACAGGATACACAGATAAATACATATCAACATATATTGTTCTTACAAAGTAAACAAATCTAAAGCCACTACGTGCAGCAACAGGGTTGATAAAGGACGAGTTTTAATTTATGGCTCCTTTTACTGCACAACTGCATATGTCCATGGAAGGTACCTGTTACAAGTAGCCACCAATTTTTTTTTTTCTCTAGTGTTGAATTCAATGTAATATTAGCATTGTAGTATATCACTACTATCATGGCTTTTCAACAATTCCTCATTGTGTCTTTTGCTCTTAACAGATGAAAATGAACAGACCTCAGATCCGGACATCTTTTGATATTTAAGTGATATTCGAAATGTATAGAATTTAACACAAGTAGGATGGCTTTGTTTGACATATTGAATGTATCTGTTGCTTGGATGCTTTAAAAATATCCAGTCTTGATGTATCAATCACAAATCAATTGCGAGAGAGTTCTATTTATACCATAAAATTTAGTAATAGTACAATTGTGCATATTTTCTGTATCTCAGATGTGTGACAAACATCGTCCGACCATATTGTGTTTGATCACATGATGAAGAGAAGCAGTGAAACTTTAGAAATGCCCTGCTTCCCTTCAGATATGTTATTAAAATAATGAAGGTATCAAAATAAGAATATAGTGTAGAGCTTTATCATTTTTACAGGTTTTACTTTGTTAGTGCTCCTTAAGGAGTCCTTGTGTTTTATTATTGTTGTTCTTTATTACATTGTATTAATATGAATTGGTTTGTAAATTACATATTAACCACAAATTATTTATTAACATTCTCCACAAATTATTTATTATCATTATATTCCACACATTTGTAAATTGACACTTGCTTATGTTCAAATAAATAAATATCTATATTCTCAATTGTTTTAGTTGTCTTCTTTTTCCCTGTAATTGCAATCAAATACATGAACAACAAAATTATATTCTTGAGCTGTGTACTGGCAATAAGAAAACATCAAATAGAGATTAAGCATCTTAGATTTTAATGTGTAAGCCACATCATGCGCTAACACATGCGTGCATGTCTCTTTATTAGTTCTTTTTGTACTTTTCAATGTTTTCCTATTCATAGACACACAACACTCTTTGTCCTTTCAAAAGTAGAGTTCATGGGGCTTTTCCTTACTGTATATTCCATCACTCAATTTACTCCCTTCAGATTACATTGTTACATTATTTTCTACTTTCAAAATACGCTATATTGCCAAAAGTATTGGGACACCCCTCCAAATCATTGAATTCAGGAGTTCCGATCACTTCCATGGCCACAGGTGTATAAAATCAAGCACCTAGGCATGCAGACTGCTTCTACAAACATTTGTGAAATAATGGGTCGCTCTCAGGAGCTCAGTGAAGTCAAGCGTGGTACCGTGATAGGTTGCCACCTGTGCAATAAGTCCATTCGTGAAATTTCCTCACTACTAAATATTCCACGGTCAACTGTTAGTGGTATCATAACAAAGTGGAAGCAATTGGGAACAACAGCAACTCAGCCACGAAGTGGTAGGCCACGTAAAATCACAGAGCAGGGTCAGCGCATGCTGAGGCACACAGTGCGCAGAAGTTGCCAACTTTCTGCAGAGTCAATAGCTACAGACCTCCAAACTTCATGTGGCCTTCAGATTAGCTCAAGAACAGTGTGTAGAGAGCTTCATGGAATGGGTTTCCATGGCTGAGCAGCTGCATCCAAGCCTTACATCACCAAGTACAATGCAAAGTGTCGGATGCAGTGGTGTAAAGCACGCCGCCACTGGACTCCAGAGCAGTGGAGACGTGTTCTCTGGAGTGACGAATCACGCTTCTCTGTCTGGCAATCTGATGGATGAGTCTGGGTTTGGCAGTTGCCAGGAGAACGGTACTTGCCTGACTGCATTGTGCCAAGTGTAAAGTTTGGTGGAGGGGGGATTATGGTGTGGGGTTGTTTTTCAGGGGTTGGACTTGGCCAAGACATTTTGGACAATTTCATGCTCCCAACTTTGTGGGAACAGTTTGGGGATGGCCCCTTCCTGTTCCAACATGACTGCACACCAGTGCACAAAGCAAGGTCCATAAAGACATGGATGAGCGAGTTTAGTGTGGAGGAACTTGACTGGCCTGCACAGAGTCCTGACCTCAACCCGACAGAACACCTTTGGGATGAATTAGAGCGGAGACTGCGAGCCAGGCCTTCTCGCCAACATCACTGCCTGACCTCACAAATGCGCTTCTAGAAGAATGGTCAAAAATTTCCATAAACACTCCTAAACCTTGTGGAAAGCCTTCCCAGAAGAGTTGAGGCTGTTATAGCTGCAAAGGGTGGGCCAACTCCATATTAAACCCTACAGATTAAGAATGGGATGTCATTAAAGTTCATGTGCACATAAAGGCAGGCATCCCAAAACTTTTGGCAATATAGTGTATGACAGCACAGCAAGCATGTCCCCCCTCCCCACTCCACTGTACATTAATTAGTTTCTATTGGATTGGATTTTGACTTTACAGCCTATAGTGTTTCGCAAAGTGAGTGGCTTTATCTCAGATATCTTATCAGCAGCCTGTGAAACAATGTGAGGGATGGTGAGTTATATACATATATATATATATATATATATATATATATATATGTGTGTGATGTTGGGTGTGGAACAGATAATCAGGAAAAATAAACTGATAAGTGTTTTATTATACATTGCAAATGGTAACATCACCTGTCTTGATGTACTTAGACCTCTGTGTTGCAAAGGGACTCATGGGTTAGCGTGTAACCATATTTCTCACCTGTGTAGTGATACTCACTCTAAAAGGTAATGCACCAAAGTATTGTGTTAACTTTATTAACTGACAAATTTTATTAGCATTGCATTCAAAATGAAGAGTATGCAGTGTTTTTTTACAAATGGAAACTCGAGCACAAGACTGGTGATAATACTGAAAATATACAAATTGCAAAATAAGGTTGTTTACATTCACAACAATTTGAAGATGACACTTTATTCAATGTTACATTTATTTTTTTAATGAAACTTACTTTAACAGAATCATCAACTCAAGTGTAGTGAAACAATATGAATACTTCATACACACAAACAAAAGAAAGAAGCAAATCTGAACCTGTAGAAAAGTGAAATATGAGACCCACACAGAACATTATTTAGGCTAAACCCCTTCAGAATTCAGCTGAGCCCAAACATATCATTTGTCAGAATCCAGAGACAGTCTTTTCAGCAAGGTTACTGGAACTAACAATGGATTGAGAGGACAGGTGCCAGCCGTAGCCCAGTCTTTGGTCTTTACTGGTTCTGTGACAGATGACTCAGTGGAGGATCCAGTAGTCCTAAGTTTATGTGTTAATGCAGTAGAATCAGCTACATTAGCATATGGGACGTTTGAAGAAGAAGCTGGCATTATTGCAGTTTTGGAGAGCTTTGAGTGTAACTGGAGGAGGTGATGTTGAAGTTCATTGCAGTCCAGTAAGGGGAGCTCCTCAGGCAAACTCATCAGCATATCCAACAGCACTGCGCTCTCTGAGGACATATCAGAATGCCAGGAATGTGCAAAAATATGAGAAAAAAATAGAGCTCTTTTCACACATGTAAAATAGATTAGTTCACCCAAAATTAAAATAATGTCATTATTTATTCACCCTCATGTCGGTCCCACATGACTGACTGACTTTTATTAAAAGGAAAAAGTCAATGGGGTCCAAAACAACACTGATCCTCATTGACTTTCATTGTAAAGACAAAAAAATAATCTTTTTAAAGACAAAATAAAGAATGTCATTCAGGTTTGGAACAGCATGAGGTAAATGATGACAAAACTGTTTTTATTGGGTGAACTATGTGTTTAAGTTGATCTAACTTCCACATTCCTGGGACAATGTGTAAAATGGCCATGAAGAGTATCATTTATTCCAATTTGTAACATCATAATAGAATATTATGTGCAAAATGTATGATAATACATGACAATACATACCCATAGAAGTAAGGGCTAAATTGCCAGTCGTAGAGCCGATGTTACTCAAATACTGATAAATCCTGTCAAACTTCACAACACACTTCAGCATTCTTGGCTTGATTCTTGGTTCGATTCTTGGTTCAGCATTCTCTAAGTAATCGTGATCTAACAGTTTCAACTGAACTGGATCGTGCGTATTTGAGGAAACTGATGGTGACACTGGACCAGTAGAAACAGGACTCGACACTGTTGGCTCTGCTTCTGATTGCAGCTGGCTTGGGCTTCTTGTCATCTGTGAGGATGTTGGTGTTTCAGGTGTGTTAGGCACTAGAGGTGAACTGCTTGATGCATTATCAAATGTGCCAATATGGTCAACAGCATTAGAATTAGAGTTGGGCTGAATTAGAGATGCAGTGGAGGTAGTGAAAATGCTGGGACTTGGGCTCATGCCTGAGACGGAAATCCGAGAAGGGGTTTTAGGGGACTGAAGAGGGTGAAGACTGGAGAAAGCAGGTGTTTGGATGATGGGGTGTGGAGGTTCAGAGTGCATCAGGCCACAGGGCTCTGTGGCAGCAATCACAAGCATCTGATGACAGAGAAAAAAAATGATGTAACATTTTATCTGCTCTACGGTGATAAAGGCATTTGAGTCATAAACAGTAGTCATAAGAGATCTAAATAATCAATCGCTGAACTTACATACTTGTGGTGCAAGTATAAGTGTCAATGTAACACACCTGTCTATATCATTGTAGTTCAAAGGTATCACAAACTTATTGTCAAATAAAAATATTATCCATCACTATTTCTTATTTTTTCCACCATCTCTATAAAGCTGTGTAGTCAGACTAAGGTTGAAATGATTGAATGATTTTGGTGTTTTTCCACATTGAAATGTCAATTACAGACCTGGGAAAAGGCAGAAGAAATAGTCTTCTCATGGGATCTGGAGATTTTCTGTACCAGCTCTGCCCAGATTTCAATGGGAACTTTGGCCTTGCTATTCTCTCTCCTCTGATTTTGAACCTGTAGATAAACCTTCTGCAGCATACGTGACTTCAGGGACTTTATCAGGTCTTCAATCTGAAACCAAGCAGTAATTGCATTACAATGGACATGTGCATGTTCATTCGCATTAGTGATGTTTTGGGGGGTGGCAATGAGATTACCTCTTTGAGAGATCGTCGGGGAACTTTCTTTTGAATCTCAGTCAGATCTAACTCTGATTCAAAATTCCACTGTTGCTTCAAAGCTTGCAAAAAGTTCTGTAGATCTTTGCGAGCCCATCCTTTGCAGAATGAGTTGGTACTCAGTGTCTGGTCTTGCTCAACGTTCTTACGTAGAAAGCGTGATGGTTCAGTTCGCTGACGAAATGGAGGTTTCATAGTTGCCGATTAGATAAAAGTTATGTCCAATGTACCTTGATATTGCCTGCTGTATGAAAAAGAAAATGTTCATATTTAAAAACTATCCATAAAGCTTAAACTTTGTTCAGGAA
The DNA here is from genome assembly GCA_039654765.1 of Mylopharyngodon piceus. Taxonomy (NCBI): domain Eukaryota; kingdom Metazoa; phylum Chordata; class Actinopteri; order Cypriniformes; family Xenocyprididae; genus Mylopharyngodon; species Mylopharyngodon piceus. The sequence goes on along the minus strand of CM077442.1, from coordinate 32,255,889 downwards.
CACAAAGTTTTATAGTAATATAGCCACAAGCATTAATCATTGGAGTCCAAACACTAATGATGATTAGCGAGCCAAATGAAATGTATCTTATGATGTGGTTTTTACAGCAAAGTCCATCTTGTATCTTCATTGAAAGTTAGGGTTTGATCATATGTGTGGTGTATTTGTGGACTCATTCAACATGAAAATTTAGATGAATCACATGTCAAAGGATGTAACAGGACAATTTCAAATGAATGTGGTAGAAATTCTCATTTAAATTCTGCAGCATGTCCCATCAAGGTTTAGTTATATTTTGATCAGGTGAACAGGAATGCCATGAGTAATCAAATTACATTTGATTAGCAGTGTCTATGGGATAGACCTGTAAAAATAATGAAGTTCAGTTGTTTTGGGAGTTACAGGAATGTGTATGAACCTCAAAACAGGTTACAAATGCAACAGCAATGCCCCACTAACAACAAACTGAATCTTTTCAATCTCTGTAAAGTGTACCAGAATGCGGGAAAAAAAAAAAAACATCTCTAAGAGCTTTCCTAATGCCACTGCTTATTATCTAAATGGCACTTAAAGCTTCCACACCACATGACAGCTGTGTATGCAGCGCTTGACCAGCGGACTATTTACTCACTTCAAATGAAATTACTATAAACTAGATAGATAGTCAACACATTAGAAACTTCGGTAACTTACTAGCTTTGTCACAGCACAAGTCCAGCGGGTATTCGGTAGTACCCGTATCTCACTACGAGTCACTAACAGGTTCAAAAACCACGAGGCTGAAATGCGTTTGCATAAGTGCAATTTCAAATGACGTTCTCATTTGTTTTATACAGTATAGATGTTACAAATTCAGTGAGAGAAAAAAACAAAAACAAAACAAAAAACAAAACCCGGTAGTTACCAGCAGTAACTGGTACTACACTTAACAGCAGTTCATCCTTAACAGCAAAGAGCCAGAGCTTGCGTCACTTGTCGTTTGTGAAACACACCACTAGAGACCGCTCAAACTTTTCACACGAAAATGAATTTCTCACTGCAGTGGTTTTAAATAGCCTAATATGTAGGCCTTCTTTAAATATACTATCACATTCGGTATTTGTCTATTAGGCTACTCCTGTTATAGTGACAAAAAGACCTGAAATATACAATTTTAGCAAAACTTGGAACCTAAAATCAATTTTTCCCCCGCATGTAGTATGATGTGATACATCTCTATATTTCCGTCAACTCAGATCTGACATCAGTAACAGTTAGTAGTACGGTAAAGTACTTCCGCCTGTGATGAAACCACTGATCTATAAAATGTCATTTATATAGATCAGTGGATGAAATATCCACAATTTGTACACTTCCAAACATCTCTACTTGTCGTGAGATCTTTACATGATATATGAAAATGTACATGACGGTTGCGGATAGCAGCTAGCTAATTTCACCTCATTATTACCTGACATTCAAAATCATTGGCAGCGGTGGGATTCGAACCCACGCCCCCGAAGAGACTGGAGCCTTAATCCAGCGCCTTAGACCGCTCGGCCACGCTACCTGCAATGTTCGCCATCGTCCACCAATTTTGTAACTAATGATGAAACTTTTACCCTTGTTGCAAGTATTCACCACAAATGTGATCATATGACGTTTTCACAGCTAGATCGTTTTTATAAATACCAGTAGGTCACTTTCAACTGGTCACTTTCAACTGGCTCCCTTTTTCGTTCACTTTATCTGAACTGAGTTTGGTTTATTGAAAGTGTACTATTATGTGAAAATACACAGACAAAAAATACAGCTCGCAGAAAATTAGCGATAGATAGGCACTTTGCTCAGTGACGGGCCGCACAATGACATGGAGCTGTTTAAACGGTGGTGCTGAAACCAAAGTCTAATAGCCAGAGCATAAACGCAAGATATGAAAAAAGAAATGCAAATCCTAAACCTCAGCTGTTATAATGCACGATCTATATATTTTTTTATTATTAATTTAATACGACTCTGTAAGACCATATAAAAAAAATGGTAAAGATGTATAGAGATTGTCATGAAGATCAATTCTGTGGTGATTATGACCTCTGCTGGTGATTGGGTGACATGATTTTCGTGGATGTGAACATTATTTCGTCATCTTAGAACTGCGGTTGTCTGCAAAAAGTGAGAAATGCCAAGAGGTTTCTGTAATTGATTGGATAAAACAATTGAAATGGTTTTGTATGCCTATATTTTATTATTTCATAAAACATGTTTGATTTTAAAAGAGAGAATGAACATTTTCTTATATAATTTCAGTTGTTTGTATATTTTACTGGCAAACAATATTGAGTAAAAAAGAAAAACCTATTACCTAAACAGTTCTTGTATCAGAATGCCTTCATCTTCAAGGCCATTGTCCTCGTGTCTCATGTAACCAGTTCCCACATATGGTGCATTTGGAGCAGCCTTCTTGGGGCTATGTGAACCTTAGACGAGACAAAACAAGGTCAAGCAAGTCAAGCTGATTTACACAGTGAATGTCAGGTTAGGAATTGTATTTTTATGATGAACTGGAACATAGTCACGCTTGCATAAAAAAGACAGAATAAAGATTAATATGAAAGTGATTTTTAAAAAATCTGATTCAGTATATCTAAATATATCACATCATATTTTGCGATTTTATAACCTTAAGAGGATTTGCCTCAGAAGGCTTTTTCATTTTACTTACCACTGCTGTTCGATATGACACGACTCCTGAAATGAGAATCCCTTTTGAATCATCTGTATACTTTAGTAGGAACTTGATGCTGGTTTTTTGTAATGGAAGAAGAGAATGATAAAGATGATTATGTTTTCTCACAATTGCTGTGCTAAATTGTGAGAATTTGTCTCCCACTTTTGACAAAATTATATGTTAAATTACTGAAATCTGCCTTATGTTCACAGAAATTAATTCAGTTGATGATCTTTAGAATCCCTCATCTAATTCCATTAGTCTCAACAAAATGAAAAAGTAGGTCAGAGGTTTTTTTTAATATTACAGAAGTATATTGCTCTTCTCACTAATAGTTCCAAGTTGTCTTGATGATGAAAGGCAGTTTTCATCAGTTATCATCAGGACATGTTATCATCGTATTGTTTTTGGCATTTCAAAGATATGTTATCTGTACGCTTTTTCAGTCTGTGTTTAACTATGTTTAATCTGAAATGTATTACGTATTACAAATGTTGTTTCAATGGTGTCAGTGACAGATTACGTCTTCTGTTCCATGACATTAACCTAAAGTCATAGGCCTATTTGATTTATGTTTTTATTTATATAAAAAAAAGATGTTAGCCAAATGAAAAATAGTAAACCCATCTGTGTCTTCAAAAAACAAACCAGGATGTCTGTGACTTATGGGTTCTTGGTATCAATTATCCTTTATGAATTTTTGCAACAAAAAAAAAAAAGTGTTTAACAAAAATCACCTTTAAAGTTGTCCAAATGATGTCCTTAGCCATGCATATCCGCTCACAAAAATACATTTTTGATATATTTACAGTAGGAAATTTACAAAATATCTTCATGGAACATGATCTTTACTTAATATCCTAATGATTTTTGGCATAAAAGAAAAATCTATAATTTTGACCCATACAATGTATTGTTGGCTACTACAAATACTATACCCGTGCGACTGATGACTGGTTTTTGTGGTCCAGGGTCACATATAGCCTATGTATGTGTACTGTGTATATTTATTATGTATATAGGCTACAAATACACACATGCATGTATATATTTAACAAAAAAAAAATAAATAAATATATATATATATATTTCTTAAATATAGACGTGTGTATTTATATATACATAATAAATATACACAGTACACCCACATATATTATGTAAACACAAACTTTTTTTATTTTGGATGTGATTAATCACGATCAATCGTTTGACAGCACTAACAAATATATGACTAATTACATCAATATTGACTATTTCAATTTCTTTGCAATGTAAGCAAGTATATAAATATATTAATATGATATATGCATGTTACTATAGTCCAGTAAATGCAACACTTAGTTTTATACTGTATATGTAATATATTTATAAAACATGTGGGGTTCTTTCTGTCGGCCTAAGGGGTCCTTGGCCTGAAAAAGGTCACCAATTTCGATACTTGTGCGAACACCTGTGCACCAGCTCTTTTGTATATGCAAAGCACATTTACTCAAATTCAGCTGTGTATGTACAGTATCTATTTAAGTTGCAAAAACCAAGGGGAGCAAAGCATGCACTGAGTCAACAGAACAGCAGCACTCACCATGTTCGGACGCACTGGGAGTGAGTGAGTGAGTGAGAGAGAGAGAGAGAGAGAGAGAGAGAGAGAGAGAGGCACTGAGGCAGGCACAGGGAGAGAGAAGAGAGAGGTCGATCATGATTGGGTGATGGTTTAGGGGGTTGGCATACCTCTCTGCTCCTTACTGGGGGATGGGGATGGGGATGGGAATTCTGGGAGGGGCTTCATAGTGACCTCATACTTCATATATTGTAAGTCTGAACCGGCATTACCTAAAAATTCAGCCTTTAATCTAACCGCAGTGCAACGAAAGCTTACATCTATTCAGCATCTGTCAATCTGACCTCTGTATTCTTCACGGGTCCGACGCACGACGTAGAGGTAAGTGAGATGGTCCACTGTGACCGATAGAAAGGATTTTGCTCGTGCAGTCTATGCATGGCAAGGGCTCGACGAGGTCGAACAATCATTGTACTTGGATTTTCACGTCTTCAAATTGTCATGAGCATCACGCATTTGCTGTATTGTCCTTCTCACCCTTTTTCAAGTCTCACGGCCATTTTGCACGGCCCAAATTAATACTTATTAGAGCCGACAAGGCAATGAATGAAATGTAAAGAGAATTCGCCGGAAACCCCCCAGTATAGGTTTTGTTATATGTTAGCATTCATGTCGAGTAGCCTATTTTCGTTTGGCCTCTCTGTGCGTGCGACGTTTTTCAATTTATGCCGGTACGGTATTTGTGGAAAATGGAAATTTTTATCGAATAATCCAGTTATAACAGTAACAATGGAACGTAAATAGAGGATAGGAATTCCTGTCCTCCCTGCTTGACATGTCAAAACGTTATGCACAATGCACAAAAATATATATTTATTTATATTAGAATTTACTGGCGATTTATTTTAAACTCTAACTAAACATTATATCAATGTGTATACGGTAAGTATTGCACCATTAGAGTCAGATCTGTTAGTAAGATTTTGTGTTAGATCATTGCTTTAATTTGTGTTTCGAGTGGGGGCGGGGCGAATCAATAGGGCTCGGATTGCAGTGATGCTGAGAACACGTTACGGCTTTGGCTGTAAAGATGCTGAATACACCCGTCGTGAAATGTATCATTATATATCTGTCGTATTTATATAATATTTATAGAAATGTTAATTGCTGACTAATTCTAAATCCGCGACGTTTATGTTCATTGCAGTCAAATGTAGGCCGATTCTTGATTTTTGATTAATCGATGCAATGTGCTTATGTCCTTCTGTTCGTGTTTTGTAGTTCTTGCTGGTGTGAAGTCGGCAGGCTCATATCATAGTTATTTTCCACTGGCACGTGAATGCCCATGCTGACGCACCATACCTCCAGTGTACATGACATAACCGCGAGAAGTAGGAGAGACATATGGCATGCCCTATTATTAATGGACATGGTGTGCAGGCAAGCTGCTGCAGTGGTGCAAGGCATGTATCACTGTGTCATGCTTGGCCCATTTTATGATACTTCTTTTAGTTTTTGATGTTGCTCCACATACCGCAATACTGCATTTAATGAGCACAATTTAAGTTCATTGCATACACACACTTCTGTGCCTTGAAGAAGAGAGGTATGTGGTCCTGATGGTCTAAATTTGACTGAACGCATTTTTATCTGTCAAGAATAATGTTCCAATCATGCAAATTGTTTTTTGTTCATTATAATGTTGTCAAGAATGACTGATGAATAAAGTCATAGTTCACCCACAAATGAAAATTCTGTCATTCTTTACTCACCCTCATGTTGTTCCAAATCCATTATGTTGTATTGTTGTTATTTTTTCCATGGAATGTAATGAATACTTTCATTTAAAGAATCTTTACACAGGTGTTTTCCATCCATTTATAGTGACCATGGGTGTCATGCTCCAAAAAAGGACAAAACCCTACCATAAAAATAGTTCATATGCCTTGTGTCATATGATAGCTTTGTGTGTGGTTACCCCTAACCTTGGCACGTTGCACAAGGTTTGTCAAGTCAAAAAGCTGTTGGTTCTTCTAACATGTCTTGTAAGAGCATGCCATGCGCCAGTTCAAAAAAGCAGGATGGAATGAGATTTAAGAAGTAAAATCCCCAAAAATTTCTATCCCTCGCACAAATAAATCCAATGACTCTGAATATAGCGCAGGAGTAATAAGGACGGTTGTTTTTAAGTTCTTTTTTGGAGTTTGACACTATTTGGTTACTATGAACTGGTATTGTATAAAAAAGAACTGTGTGAAAATTCTTCTGAATTACTCCTTTTGTGTTCCACAGAACAAAAGAACACATAAGGAACAACATGAGGGAGAATAAATTGTGACAAAATGTTTGTTTTTGGGTGAACTATTTTGTTAAATTAGGTTCTCCTCTGTATTCTCAGAATGCTGTCATGCACCTTTATCTTCAAGTATTCATACAGAGCTTGCTGTGTTGACTCCACTTTGTTATCATGTTCACCATGTGACAGGACAGAGCTTGCCACTGACCTAAATGTGTGCTCCATATTAAGATATTGACAGTTTAAATGTCAATTATGCCAAAATGACACTGCATGAAAAAGAGAGTATTTAAAAATAACTTAACTTATTTAATAGGGGTATGTCTCTAGTACATCATGCATTGGTGGATTCGTATTTAACACTCATTTCTAAATCTATATATTACACATTTTTCTTACTGAATTGTTTTGCAGGGATTTAAAATGTCAATGTTATGAAAGAGACACTATTTTTCAAGGTTATCCTCTGTGCTCCCATAATCTCGTCTAATGAATTTATATAAACAAATAGATGGGAGGGGAAGCTACAGAATGCAATGTTTTGTCCATAAAGATAGATTGAGATGTCCTTGAAACAGAAGGGGGAGAGGACATAGAAGGATACAGGAATTTAAAGGACAGAAGAGATAAAATTAATTAATTGCTATCGTATATGATGCATGCATGAGAATGGATGATGAATAGTTTATCAGGTACCATTATAATATTTTTTTATTTACATTATGTATGATGCTCAGATGAATCTATGATGTTCTTATTTAAAGCAAAGGGCTGATAAACAGAATAAATATGTTGTCTTTGAATAGGATTTTATCTGTTCAGATTATGTAAATGTGCCACAATAAGCTTGTAGAGAGAACATAGACATGCTGTAACGTTCCTTGTAAATTACACTTTCATTTAAGTCCTTATGACCTTCTCAGTATGCCAGCCTCCTTTTGGCTTTGATCATGAATTTTCTTTTTCATAAATTACATGAACATATCTTCCATTTTCCCCTCACTTTCCCCCAATTCATTTACACATTTTTTACATTTTACCTAATTGTGATAATTGAATGAAAACAAAACTGTAATAGACAGACACATCTTTGTATTTTTGGTCATTTCTATACCTTGACTGACATATTTTATTAATATGCTTTTGAGATGCAAAACCTATTAAGGACCTTAGTCCAAACATGTGACTTTTTTCATTTTTAGCTTTCGTTTCCAGTGTTTGCCTGACTTGTTAAAACTGACAACGGTACTAAACATACAGTAGTAGTGAAATCATAAGTCTATAATGGGTACAATCTCAATCAAACTGAACCTGTTAGAAGCTCAAAGAAGCCCATTATTTGGCAGTGTCAAACACTACATCATACTAGTATGCATCAAATCATTGTCTTTGTTAAAGGTTGTAGGGGCATCTATCTGGACAACTGTGTAGTGTGCAATAAACTCATGAAAGTCCTCTTGACCATAGCAGTATCACAGCTTAAATAGAAAGTGAGAGCAGGGGTTAACTAGGTTAGTAGTGTTAATTTAAGTAAGTAGTCCTTTAATAGACACTTATTCAAAGCAATGAACAGTACATTTATTAAAAAGATAATCCCCCTGGAATAACCAGGGTTAAGTACTTTGCTACAGCCCATCCAATCACTCCTTGCAATGTTTGAACTTAGAACCTTTTGACATTACCAACCCAGATCTATAACCACAGCACTGGGGCCTGTGAAATTTCTCACACAGTAGAGCATGCTGGTAGCAAAACCAACGTCATGGTTCCCAGGGAATGCATGAATTGATAAAATGTATACTCTGAATACAATGTAAGTAGCTTTGGATAAAGGTATAAAAGACTGAAAACAAAGGGCAGATTCAAATATTCTGCTCAGTGTCTCTGAAGAAGTGTTGTTATCTGTGCAGTCAGATTCGAGTACTCCATGGAGCAGTCAGTTGTAAAACATACAGAAAGCTTTATTAGTTGACTATATTTACATAGTCTTCCTCAACCTGGTCTTCGTGATATACTCATCAATGTGGTTGTTTTCTTGACTTCATACTTTATACCCAAGCATGTTTAAAGCATGTTTTTGCTTCTTGATGTTATACTGTTTCACATTCATCCTCTCCTTCAATGTGATGTAATTGTAATAACTCCGCCTAAGGCAAATTTAAAGTCTATCCCATGGAGAGATGACAAGCCCTGTGATATAACAGCAGAGAAGGACCTTTTTGCAATTATATAACACAACTCATTGAAAGATGTCATGCCCAATATCTGTATATTCACAGACACTAATTAACACATTGGTGCTAAAGTCCATAGATAAGTTAAGTTTAATGTATATTTTCATGCATCTTCAAAAGAACTAAATAATAATTAAAAAAAAATCACAATTGTTTGGAACTCATTAACGGACCCGTTATGCAGCCTCAAAGATTCCACTAACCTGATGGAATTTGCTAATTGGTGTTTAGATATTTTGTTCTCTTATTGAGATAAATTAATTTGGGGTTAATAAGGGTTACCAGACATAGACCGAGCATGAGTTAGGTTAGGGAATCTAGGGAAACACATTGATTTGGCCCAATGGAAATATCAGACATCTGTCCAGTTTAAGCGAACTATCCTATTACAAATTGAAGGGCAAATGAAAGACTAAGAGAGACAGTCACATGGAAATTTGGAAATCGAATATTGCATAGCAATTGGCTAGTGAACCATGAATGAATGGTTTTTGTCAGCCTCAAAAAGTGCTGCCCAATAGATGTTTGCCAAACCCAAATAAGCTTTCGAACATGAAGGGTTTTCCCGTTACAGTAGTGCATCAATGGAAAAGTACCAGGGCTTTCTCAACCGGTAAGGGCCCAAGGGGGTGCAAACAATGTTTGCTCTGTGACTTGTTCGCAGTGTTGCTCACACTGCACGGATTTTCTGCCTTTCAATCCCCGACACTCACTAGCCATATATGCGTGCCTGCACACATCTGCCTACCCATCCGCTCCACCTTCCCCTGGACGTCTCGCACCATTATTTTCCAAGTCCTTTCAAAAAATGTGTTTATTTTCCACTGGGAACCAGGGCAATGCTGCTCAGTGAGAATTAAAAAAAGGATTAAGGGTTCTGGCAATAGGAGGTGGACATGTCTGTGTATGTGCGTTGGCCGATGGGTGGCTGTCTCGCATTTGGGCACGGTTACAAGTTGCCACTATTGATGCCAACCTGCTGGCGTGTTGGCACGGGAAGATAAACACTGCGACAAGAAGCACAAACCTTGCACTGTACTGAGCTGATAAGGACCCTCACACGAATTGTTTTGTAAAGTTCAATCTTGACATCCTTGAAACAAAAAAATTTGCAAAGGGACAATATGTTCACATGGAACCTCTTTTTGGGTCACAGATCATAACGTGATGCTCAAGTTGAAATCTCATTGTAAATCTCTTTCCATGATTGACTGTGTCTACAGCTCTAAGGATGAAGATTGAAAATGGCCTGCCTTGCTCTCAGCTCCCTGAGGCCCCTCCTCAGACCGGCCTGCAGTTTACAGTGGCGACAGAAGAGGACTTTGATGATATCATGGCCATGAGCAAGGATATCTATGGTGGCCTGGACTATCTGCCCTCCCGCTATCAAGCGTGGCTGCAAGAGAGCAACCGCACTGTCATTTTGGCTCGCAAGCAAGGCAAAGTGGTAAGAAAGTGGATATGGAGGGATTTTTTGCAGTGCATGTTTCACCCTCATTCCTTCAAAGGAATAGTTCACCCAAAATGAAAATCATTTATCCATCCCCATGCCATTCCAAGCCTATATGACTTTCTTTTTGGGGGGGAAACACGTAAGAAACATCAGGATATCTGAATGAATGAATGAAGGACTGCATAATTTGGCCCAAAAATTATATTGCAATTATTTTGTCATGTATTGTATTTTGAATTGTGATACAATAAATATTTAATCTCAAATGAAAAATCTCATTCTAGCTGCTGCTAAAACATCCAGGCAAAAGTAATAACAACAAGAACAATAATAATTTGTTAACTTACTATTGTAATAATACAACTGTATTGTAAAATAATATTTTTTATATAATTTATATTTTAATATGTTTTATTATTAATTTCTTTAATTAGTTCACTTCTGAATGAAAATTTCCTGATAATTTACTCACACCCATGTCATCCAAGATGTTCATGTCTTTCTTTGTTCAGTCGAAAAGAAATTAAGGGTTTTGAGGAAAACATTCCAGTATTTTTCTCCATATAGTTGACTTCAGTGGGGTTCACCGGGTGGAAGGTCCAAATTGTAAATTTCATTGCAGCTTCAATGGGCTCTACGCAATCCCAGACGAGGAATAAGAGTCTTATCTAGCGAAACGATCTGTCATTTTCTAATAAAAAATAAAAATTTATATACTTTTTAACCACAAATGCTCATCTTGCACTAGCTCTGATCACATTACAAAGGTCATGTGTGATGTAGGCGGAAGTACCGATCCAGTGTTTACAAAGCGAACGTGCAAAGATTAAGCTAAACGCCCTTTACAAAAAAAAAAGGTAAAACAATGATATCAATGATAACAATGAACAATGTTTTTCGCCCTAACACGGCACTTCCGCCTACGTCACGCGTGACCTTTCTAACGTGATTACGTAATGTGTGGCGCATCGCAGAGCAGTGCAAGATGTGCATTTGTGGTTAAAAAGTATATAAAGTCTTCTAAAGCCATACAGTAATATTTAAGTTTTTTTTAAAGGTACACTATGTAAATTTTAGCCCTCTAGCGGTTAAACAAAACTGCATGCAGTTTTTCAGAAGAACATTGTTTTGATTGTACTTTGGCTCTGCGTGACTGTGCGAATGAATATGGTTTCTCATAACTAAAAAAAGAGAGTGATTATCCTACTGCTCATAAAACATTCACTACTAGGCTTAAGAGATATAACCAGTTTAGATGGAAAGAATCTCAAGCTGACTAGCTAAAGATGTTACTATACCCATTAATAGACACGGTACTTCTTTGAAAATAAATTCCAGCAGAGCTACAACAATCCATAATTAAATGATAATAGATAATTCTTTACAATGAACTCTGAGAGCTACATATGGCAATTTATCTGTTCAATAAAATAACTTACTCACCTGTTGAGTAATAAAACTCCATCTCTGCATTACTTTTACAACATTTCAAATCCTTCAGTTCCTGCCATATCCGAAAAGTGAAGCAAATGTTGATTCTCATTTTATTACGAGCTCTGTCATCATGTTCTCTTTTTGCCAGCAGACTCTCCATCAGACTCTTTTTCTTAAACGGGTGATTCCCCAGAGGTTCGAGATTTAGCGTGCTGCACATCAAATGTTGTCGCTCATTGTGATGACTAACCTATGCCACTCCCACACCATACACGCATTGAAGTAGCCAGAGCAACTTTTCCTTATTTACGAAAAATGACGAGACACGCACGGGCGTCGAGATCCATCCCGCCCTGTCTTTAATATAAACACTCATAATAGGCATACCATAGTGAATTAGGGTAAGACAATCATGATGTAAATTCTGTTAATTTTTAGTTACATAGTGTACCTTTAAATGTATTTATTCACTTAAAATTAAACAGCTTGACAAACCTAGCCCCATTTCACTTTGGAAAACACTGACCAAGACATTTAAAACATACCTTTTGTATTCCATGAATGAAAGAAAGTCATGTAGGTTTAGAACAAAATGAAGGTGAGTAAATTATGACACGTAAACTCTCCCTTTCCTCTATTGTAGATATAACTTAGGTCTGCTTTTTATGCAACTACATTTTCCAGATTGCGCTGGAGTCGGTGTGTGTTATTGATGATGGCGAGACCATGCTGGTGGAAGGGCTTCGTGTTGCCCCACAGGAGAGGGGGAAAGGTGTGGCAGGGGTACTTCTTCGGTTTTGCTCTCAATTGGTTAAGTCCAGGTACCCTGACATTAAAGTCAGCAGATTGACAAGAGATGACCAACTGGGACCAAAAGACTTCCAGAAATACCGGCTCATCACCAAACAGGTAAGAACCATTTACATTCAAATACAAACATTTTGTTCAGGTAAGGTTTTATCTTGAATAAAACCAGCTAAAGCCACATTGTCTCCATTCTATCACCAAATTCAAACGTGAAGGGAATCCTCCTGGTGCGCTTCCATGCTGAAGACCTAAAATTACGCCTTGCTGATCTTGGGCCTAATATCACTATAGCAGGGGAGGGTCTGTCCACCACAAACATCCCAATCCGTTTGGAGCCAGCAGAGGTGCACCAGCTCTTCTTAAGCGATGTTCTAATGCAGGGTGTCCTTCCCAATGCCACCATCGTTCAAGATTGGCAGCCCTTCAAGCCTCTGTCTAGCAACATGGACATCCTGCTGAAGAAGGACATTGATTGGATGGTTGATGATGCCAGACGCCCAACCATGGCCAGCTTGTGCACCTTCCCGTTCCGTGTGCCAATCGGTGATGACTGGTACTACCTCAACATCGACATGTTTGGTAAAGACCTGACGCTGGCCATACAACAGCTGTTGTGCCACCTGAGGTGCCACACTGGCACTCTGAAAGGTTACGTCATGTGTCAGGTGTTCCTGGAGCCCGCGCTGTGGAAGCCGATGGCCGATTTCTTTAGGGAGACCCTTAAAGTGGAGTTGGTGAAAGAGTACACAGAGCAGTGTGTTGTGGAGTCTGATGTCGTTTAGTCAAGGAGCCTCAGAAACACCTTCCCTTAAAAATTAGACACCAAACTTACAAAATAAGAGGAAACATCTCCTTTAAATATGGCACCTAAAATATCTTCTTTAAAAGGGACAAAAAAAACTTCAGTTCTATTCCGCTTAAATGAAAATGCGCTCATAGGATTTAATTTATTTTAACAGCAATTAATTAACTAAAATAAAATGCATGTAAGTGAACAAACTAGAATAAATGTGGTAGATGCTTGTTTAGGTTACTTAATTTATTTCCATATGCAGTACTGTAAACAGTGGCGCTGACAGGACAGGGACTGGAAAAGAGGGAGCAGTTTCAGATTATATATAAGTAGGGACCCAAATTGTTCCAGGCCCTTTCATTTCTGTTGGCATCGCTGACAGTGAAAGCATATTTACTCATGCTGAGTTGAAAAGAAAACTGCACAATCTTTAGGGCACTTTATGATAAAAAAAGAAAATGGGATCTTACTTTAGAGTCTGTTGCTTTTTCAGAATGTGGCACTGTAGCTGCTAGAGTATTTAGAGGGAAAACAACAACAACAACGTTTCTTTTTTAAAAGGGAGTTTATGACAGGCTACCCATATGCAAATCGAAATGGTCTTTAGAGGCAGTTTTAATTAACCTGAAATGACTAACATTACCACATTGGGAAAATGTAATCTCAGACTGATATGCTCCTCGAAAAATTGTCTTTAATAATATTTCCTCTAAAAGTACTTTGCAGTGCTTTAAACTTGGTATCAAATTATAAACGTCTGGCTGAGAACTTGCTTATACATTTAGATTACAGTCTCAAGTTTTTGCTTTAAGTACTTGAATCTAAAATTATGTTCTATCAGTATTTGTACCTAACTGTAGATTCAAAGTGCAATTTCAATAATACACTGGAAGGAATATTGCTAGAAGTACATTCAGGTAGATATGATTAATAACTAATAATGAAACAGACGTACAATTTTTTTTTTATTATTCATATTTTATTTCTAAAATAAATGTAAACTGACTGGATCATTTAAATACAAAATGCAGAAAATATAACTAGGGATATATACCGTATATATACACAAATGTTTGTATATATGTTCTTTCTTAAATAGTTCATTTAAAACCATTTAGTTATAATTAATTGGAGACATCGCTATGTAGTGATTTTATTACACAATACATATGATTCAGAAGAAACGTGATCTTAAGGAAGTTTCTCCAAATTCAGTGCTCCAATGAACAGAAGAAGAAGAAAAAAACATCACCTCTGAAAATCTTCGTCTGACTCAGGTGATTCACCCATGGAATCAGGAAAACAAAACCTCATATTCTGGACAATTGGAAACCTGAGCAAGACAAGTGACAGTCGCTCATCTCTATAAAGAGTTAAAAAAAATTTTGACAAACATACACAATTTATCCGATGGAAAAGAATGGATGAAATCACCAGTGCTCCTTTTTAATAATGCAGAAGATAAGGACACATCATCTCCTTCTATTGGCCTTGTCTTGGAAGAAAGTGAAGTGAAATATTTCCAACACAGATAAAGACAAACAGAAAAAAGCCTTCAGACATCCTCAGAACCATATTTAGTTCCTTTGCCCCAAACCCAGATTGCAACATGCTTTTTCCCTGAAGCACTGTGCCAGAATGAGAGACACACAGCCCACACTAGCAAATGCATCGCTGTTTGTTTCTCGAACAGCTAATTTTCTGGTACTAATCGGAAGGTTAAATGAAACAAAAGTTCTATTAATTTATATCTTAATATATATATAAATATAATATAACTTACAGTTTAAGTCCTCACAGAGTCCACTCCCAATTTTTTTTAGACAGATCTGAAACTCAGTCTGTATCCACTAAACTAAAACCCTGAATTTCTTTACTCTTATTACTAATAATGTGTCTGGCTTGACTTGACTTGGTGGACTTATTTTGTATCCTTGTATGAACTCTCAACATCCACTGAAGAAAAGGAGGCCTCCTCTCCTCCATTTGGACAGCTGCATGTGGGACTTGTATTGCGGTCAGTATACAGGCAGCCTTTTTTGGTTATGAAAGTTAAGGCATTTTGAAAATTATTAACTGTAATTCAAATGAAAGTTTATTGCATTTGTATAGGTGTACATATATATACATTTATATGTTTGTTTGGGGGTGATTTGAAAGGGAATCTTTGTTCAAATTCTTTCATGGCTGAAATCTTGAAATCCTTCATGTCTGCTATGTGCTTTCAGAGAAAATGGTCAAACTCAGTTTCAAAATATATAGTCGAGAAGCACAAGGTACATTAATGCTTCAGTTTCCCATGGAAATTACATTTGCTCAACTCAAAACAGTGTATATTGGCCTTTAAAAAGCTACAAATTATGTTATAGAGTCAAGCATCCTTGATATGCTATTTTTAACTGGCCTTTTTCTCCTCTCCAAAGCACTCGTCATATTTAGACATGATGGATTAGAGACCTAAAATGTGTACGGTTTGTGTTTTCTGTTGTACATAGTGCAGTGCATTTAGATTTAATTGTTATGTATTATGTCAGTTTACCTTAGCGGTAGAGGGTTCGGTCACTAGCCTCTATATTTAGATGTTACTTTCTTTTGTCACTTTTATCTGTGAGATATTTGGTAATCCAGTAATCACTTAAGAATATTTCTCTCTTTTGTTGTTGTTTTTATCTTTCAGCTCCATTTTTTTTCTTTCAGCACTTTTGATGTCTAATTGCCTTTCCAAGTATTTGTGAATTGTGCAGGAGCTTGTAACTCTATATTTTACACAGGTCCTGGTGTCAGGGCCGTGAGACTATAAAAGGTTAGAGGCATGTGACCACCTGATGGTGAAGAGATGTAAAGGATACGTTGCCCCTTGTTTCGCTGGCACGCGTGGAGTGAACTTTAAACCCATTTCTTTCAATTATGAAGTGGCTTTTCACTTTCTTTTTCTGGAATGGAAAAATAAGACAGGTTGCATAGGGAGATGAGAGATGAAGCCGGGGCTATGCTAGGAATAGGTGGCGAGGAGATGACATGTGATCCAGATCATGTTACCACTCTAAAAATGAGTAAACATTCATTTTGTATTGTGCAGATGGCCAACAACTAGGGAGGGACATATTCTAGGAAATTTTTACAGCGCTGTATTTGTGACAAAGAGAGGTGATCAGGCCTTGCGTTCGTAATTAGCGGCAACTGACTATTTAGGATAGACCACCCTGACCAGGATATCTGGTTTTTCCCAAGCCACTCAGCACTGAAGTAATACCTCGAGTGCTAAGACATACGAAAGCAAATATATACACAGGCACTTGTTATCCTGTATGACTGTTGGCCAGTTAGAGTTTCAGGACTCGTCTCCGAGTAAGTGAAACCAGATACCGAAAGTGTCATCTTGCGTAGAACAAGGGTTCGCCCCAGACTCCCTTTACCTTCCACCTGATCCCCGTCAGCTTGACACATGGAAAGAGTGAGCAGGAGAGGTTAAAATAAGAAGGCTCGAGGCTTCCAGCCTCGTCATACAAATGCACTGTCCTTTGCCACGCTGCTCAGTACCTATGTTTGTTGTTTATTTCACAACGGCGTCTTTTGTTTTTCATTTTCCTGACTGCTTTGTAATGTTTATGAAGGGCTTTACGTGTATTAGAATCAGCTGTGTATTGTATGTTTTGTGAACGAAAACGAGAGGAAAACCACCAGGGAGATTTTGTTTTTATTCCAAGTCACTATTCAAAACTGAAAACTTAACTGAAAGCCTTATCCAGGTGATATCAGTTGAATTGCTGATTTGCACTATCAGAGCTTCAACTCTGCTTCTCCCTTTGTTGTTTTCCATAGAAAAAAAACATATACTGTGTCTATACACAGATGCTTCTGAAATGGCTAAATCACACAGGTATTTTCACCTGTGGTGCACTAAGCTATTTTGTTACATTTAATCTACAAATCTCATGCAGTATTTGGAGGTAAAATGCAACTAGATCCCAATGCAAATTGTATTTTATCTCATGCCATGTCAGAATCATCCAACTCCGATTGGATTGACCATTCATCTAGCTGTTCTGATGTGCTGCACTTTATACTGTAGATATGTAGATATTCCAAAGCACAGTGGGGATCTTCATAAAACATCAGTGTGTGTTGCTGTAACAGTCATGGTCATTCAGTGGATCACACTATATTTTTTTGTAATCGAGGAGCGTAGGCCTATCTGCATACCGTTTTTAAATTCAAGGATATTTTTATTAGTGTGCTCCTCACTTGATAGGCTATCTTTAGAAGTAATAAAGCTCCTACTTAATGACCATGGTCTGAATAAACCACACTGTACCTGTCTGACACCGCTGATGGACATATTTACCACTATCGGCAAAACAGGGACCATGATTTCTACAGACCTCAAGAAGGTGGTGGTTTGAATGTCCATGTCATCCATTCTCTTGATGCAGCAGTGGCTGTTGAGTTTGTTTTCACGCAAGTCTTCCCATTAGCCCTAGATACAAACTGGGTGTCATGTTTTGTGTTTTTGTGCAATTGGAATATACATATGATGGGAAACTAATGCTTATGGATGAGATTTCTCAAAAGAAAAAGAAAAAAGAACTCATGGCCAACTGTCAATCAAGAGGGTGAATACAGTTTTAATGCCATAAAGGCATTTTGATTATATGATAATTGTTTTCCTTTTTTTAAAGATTTTTTTATCACCCAATATGACTGCTTATTCTCAAGCAGTGATGTGACAACTAATGGAAAAGTATTTTAGTATTTTGTTACCTGTCTTGTTTCTTTTTTTCAGAGATTGTGAGAGATGCAGAACTATTTTAAATACAGTAATTTTTTAAAAACCTTATAATCCATGAGAGGTTTTTGAAATGTGCATGTTGTGTGAGTGGGTGGGGAAGGGCTTTACAATGAGCATGTGACTAGATTTACACTGAGCACAACGACCCTGTACTAATAAAATGACATTTAGAAACTGTCAAATTGGAATCGATGACAACGGACAAATTAATGGTGGAAGTTTAGACAGGGTATTTAAAAATGGTAAGGGTAAACCTGTTTCTTTTTTCTTTTCTTTTCTTTTCTTTTCTTTTCTTTTCTTTTTTTTAGCCATGATATACATTTTTACAAATGATAGCCTATACTTCGGTAATTGTATAAAAGAATTTAAAAATCTGATCAATGATCATTTTTTTCTGCTCTTTTTTGCTTGTGGTATTTTATTGTAATTGTGTGCATCTCTATATACCTATTTCTTTGTACACTTAACAAATAACTTAGCTTGAATATTTTAATATACAATATTTAGAAATGTATCCAAATCTAGAAACTGTCACTTCTTAAAATCAACATCATTAAATCATAAAATCATTAAAGCAGAGGTCATAATGTGTGACCTGTAGACAGTGGTTTATCTAATATATATATGTATATACATTTTTTTTTTTTTTTTTTGCTATTTTATGTTGTTTTTATTTGTAGTTTTTTTTTTTCCTTTTTTTTTTATTTTATTTTATTTTTTTAAATGACAAAGATTTACAGGTCTAGACCAATGTTAAATCAAGTACGAATCCTGGCTGGTACACTTGTTATTAAGAAATATTTGCAAAATTAATTTAATTCCCTATTCTTTTAATTTAATTCATTTAACTTACATCCCATATTCTTTTAATTGAATTCATTTAACTATAACAAGAGTTTAAATTTGCCTTTACTAAATGTTAAATGTACCAATGAATGTTAGGAAATTGTAAATGGATGGATGATCCAGAATGATCATCCAGGACGATCCAGAAGCAGGTGTGACTATAGGCAGATGGTATGAAGTAACTTTACTTGAAGTAACGGATATGCCAATGGCCATGAAACTAGTCAATGTGCTCTATCATATATTGTTACATTAAATGACAATGAAATGTGTATGTTTATTATGTATAGGACACATTTACTGCACGTAAGTTTTTGTTGACCTCTAACATTGAACAGTATGTAAATTTATGTAAAAATCTAGATAACCTCTAAGGTCCGAGCTTTGTCTCTGCTGTCAAGTGTGATGAGTAATCCTATTTACAATATCCCAAAGATCACATGTTGAATGCAGTAGAAAACCAGATGAACCCCATGAAAACACAACTGTCATGTTTCCATATTCTGCCATTTAAAAAAAGCCCCAAACCATAAGATCAATACAGTCTTTGACAAGAACCCAAATGTTGAAATTCTGTATATTTTCCATTTAAATCCTACATATTGGAATTTTTGGAGCTCAGTTTTTATGACTGCAATATGTGATTGAAAACAAACAGTGACACTGCAGTCTTTCTGAGTTTCTTGGTTAATGTCACCCCTTTGTTGTGTTCTTGTATTACTTTACCTTGTACATAATCATTTAACATTTTTAACATTTTAACTAGTGTTTATGTTGTCAGAGTGTTTGTCATTACCATTGTAAAACCGTAACCGTAATGAGCTCTATCTTTAATGGCAACAGATGTAATGCAGTAATACCTTTGCAAAATATGGCAGATAACAAATGGCTTTATATGAAGACTTGTGACTAATATTGTTGATCAAATGCATTTGTAAAAGGACTGGTGAGGTTTTAGCCACTTGCTGTAGTTGCAATGCAGTATCAGAATGAACAAAATGTATCTAAATAGCATAGTTTAGATGTTATTCGCTAAGTGATGTTTTGAATTGATGTATTAGAATAAGTGTTTTATTTTCCAAATTGTTAATCAAAACTTAGTGTTAGAGATATTTGTGTGTGTGTTTACCTAACTGTATATTGTGCTATTTAGCAATAAACAAACAAACAAACAAAAAGAAAACAAAAAAAAAAGAAAAAAAAAAAGAAAAAAATCCCTAAAACAACCCTTAAACAAACAAGGCATAGAATGAATTCAAAACTGATAAGAAAAGAAAAAACCCACAGAAAGTGAACGTTGTTGCCAGTGTTAAATGGCAGTTATCTTAAAAAGAGAGAGCCATACATTAGGGTTTTTTTATATACATAACAATGTGTATTAACAGAAGCTCAGCAGATGCTTTCAAAGTGACCTACAGTACAACAACAGTACACAAATCACATTACAGAGAAATACCAGGACAAGCAGCTGACAATACACAATGCTTGCCAAGCTAGGCCTTAGTCACCAAGAAGAAACTCCTTACAACTGCAGGTATAATAAAACTTTGCTTACTAATTACTTTAACTTATAGCCAGGATGCTTGGTAAGAGGCATCTAATTATGTTTGTTGTTTGTTAAGCATGTCTAATTTCTTTCGACAAGGATCATGTCGATGGGTTTTTTTTTAATATTTGATGAGCTGTTATGTTATTGATGGACCCAATAGTCAACACTTTGCAAAATGTGCAGTGTTGCACAGTGACAATATATTAACCATCCCAAAATCTAGTGCTGTGTCTTTGGGCCCACTATTATCCATGAAAACGATTGCATCATTATATTATAGAGAACACATGCACTGCCAGCACATAATGTAAAACATTTTGGCTTGGTAAGCAACAAACATGCATCAACAGCGAAGAGAATGGTATAGCATAAGATAAGTGAAACAAAAGCAGTGCTACGACAGTCGAGCAAGGATATATATACACACATATATCAGGCAATGACAAATGGAGAACGTGAGAAGCTTCTTTGCTGAACTATGCTGACACAAGGAGCAGCTGTCACTACAGCCTCACATTATTGACCTCTATTTTACTGCTGCACAAGTACAATAGTGTCTTATGGATGAGCATTTCTTAATAAACACTTAGGAAAATGTGAATATCTCAAATGTTTGGTAAAAATGGTGGCAGATAGAATATGAGAGGTGGACAGCTGCTAAAGATGGGTTTGAAAAATTAAACCCATGCCACCTGTTCTTGGATTACAATGAACATTTCAGAAATTCATTGCACTCTAATTCAGATAAGTAAATCAGAGGCTAGATTAAATAAAATGAGTCTAGAGTTTGACATCACAACTCAATTAATTCTTGATATTTTTGGGCTTACCCTACTTGGTTGCTTTTGGACGAATGATGTATTTAAGAAGTCAGTAAATAAACAATAAGCAGCATTATTTAATCTCATGATCAATGTTGGCAATTTTATGATGGTGAGAGAGAAGAAAATATATTTGTCTTGCTTTCTGAATTAAGTGTGCCACCCTAAAAAATCATGGTGAGAGCTGGGATTACAGTGCTGGAAAAACTCTGTTATAGTTGGAATCAGGTTCTGAAATGAATGGGGACTTTGGGGCAAAAATGACACCAAAATGAACAAAAATGTCCCCCAAATTCAAGATATGGGACAAATAAGCTCTATTACGACTAATCACGATTAAAGTAAAAAGTGAAATGAATGAAAAGTGTTGATTTCGGCATTACATTTACAGTAGATTTGCTCATGTTGCATCTGATTTTTTTATGCATGATGTGCAGCGTTGAGCATAATAACAAATCACACGTTTCAGTTTTTGTGTCATGTACATGAGCAGCATGTGTAAATAAACATAAATGCCATGTCAGATGCAGTTTTTGTTCTACCTTAGTAGTGTAAAGATGGCTTTTGTGGTAACAATTTACAATAAGATTACATTTGTTAACATTAGTTAACTACAACATGGACTAAGAATGAACAATACTTCTACAGCATTTATTAATCTTAGTTAATGTTAATTTCAACATTTACTAATACATTATTAAAATCAAAGTTTCTTTTGGTTAACATTAGTTAATGCACCTTGAACGAACATGAACAAACAATGAACAGCTGGATTTTTATTAACTAACATTAACAAAGATTATACTTGTAATAAATGCTCATTGATAGGTAATGTTAGTTAATAAATTAATGTTAACAAATGAGACCTTAAAGTGTTACCGTCTTTTGTCGATGTTGAAAAAAATGATTAGTAACAGTCTATGGTATTGTGATTGATTGATTGATTGATTGATTGATTGAAGTAACTGGTTAAATTTAAGTTTTTGACATAAAAAAAAAACAACACAGATATATTTAATGAAGTAATTATAAAAATTGCCCCTACAAGGGTAAAAAAAAAAAAAAGCCCTGTAAATCAATTTAAAGGAAAAGTTAATTTCTGACCCTGTTGGAATTATATTGAATGTTTGCTCCAAAACATTAATAAGGTGTTCAAATCAATATAAAATCATCATATTTAATGATATTATGTTGTTGCAAAAATTATGTGATATGAGATGTACTGCATGTACTAAAAATATTAAACCGTTCTTGTCCCCCCCCCCCCCCAAAAAAAAAGAAGAAGAAGAAAAAAGAGAGCATGAGAGAGAGAGACAAGGTCTTTTGTGAGTTATATAATGGCAATGGCCTAGACAGCGTCAGAGTGGAATTTACCCAAACTCTATTTCTTGCTATGCAGAGCTACGGAGGGGGATGGGAGAGCACTGTGTTGCAGTGTAATAAAATGCAGTGAGGTCAGCCTATGTGTTAAAGTGGGGGTGGGTTCAGGGTATGAAACCCCATAGAGATACTGAAAGTAAGACTAGGGTTAAAGGAGAAGAGGGGGGGCGGGGGACTGGATCGGACACACAAGCTGGCTTCATCTTTCTCCTCAGTACACAAATCAAACACATGCTATTGTATTCCAAGAGACAGAATATAGATAAGCAGGGTGATGGATATGGAGGTACTTAGATTCATTATGTAACACGTCCCCTGTGGATGGTTATAAACAAAGAAACACACACACACACACACACACACACATATATATATATATATATATATATATATCCCTGCACACACAAACACACACACAGTAATAAACAGATATATACTATATAAACATTTTATATTTTTCATTTACATACTATGTATGTAAATGAAAAATATAGATGTATGAAAAATAAAAAATGAATTATTACATACTATGTTTCATTTACATACGATGTATGGTATACACATACATACATACATACACACATCTGCAGGAAAAGGAGACAGTCCAATGCAGTCCAATGAGTGCTTTTAATTCTACATTATGCTGAGAGAGGTTAATAAAAAAAATCTGTGAATCTAATGAATCTACATTGTGTAAGTGTGTGGGGGGGGGGGGGGAATGGTCAGTTATGCATTGCATAAATTATATTTACAGCAACATATCCACAATAAATAGTGTTAGCACACAGTCATGCCCACACACAGACCATTGAAACCTCTGTATGTACACCTGTCCATCTGACAGATGGGAATGGGGGAGGGGTGGAGAGAGAGAGAGAATGAGGATGACGGTATAGGAGAGAAAATGGGTCAGAGGAAGAAGCAGAGGATACAGAAAAAGGACGCACACGTGTAAAGAAAATTGAAAAGAAAATAATCAAGCAGACAGAGTTTAAGAACAAAGCCACAGGGAGACATTGCCTATATTGATTGTAGATGTTATTTTAAGCTCATACACTACAAGATCTTGATCAAATGAATCACACTATGAATCTTTGTGAATATCCATGACAACAGTATCAGAGTACTAAAAACATCCGTGTGAATGTGTCTGTGTAAATGTGTGTAATTCAGCCTTGCCTCTAGAAATCTGTTTTCCTGTTTTCCTGGTTCCTGTCTAATCAGAGCAAGGTTAGTCTGGGGCAGGGTTTGTGTGTCTGTGTTTGTGGTTAGAAATAAATTCTGCAAGAAAGTAGATCTTATAGACAATCGCATTCCAAAGATATTTTCCAAAAGCTCTAAATAGTCTTTAAGGGCAGATGTTAATGGCTCGTAAATAACTCAAAAGGATTTGTTGAGGGTCAGCAGGGCAGAGGTTTGTGTGTATGTATGTGTAAGAAAGCAGAAGAGAGAGAGAGAGAGAGAGAGAGAGAGAGAGAGCAACAGAGCACATGGTGTGGACTGAGTGTAAATTAGGACCAAGGCCATTTATATGAGGAAGGGGAAGGTGGTTGCAAAAAGAGGTCAGTGTGACCTATACACACTCACAAAAAGACTTGCTAAGAGAACTGCTTTTCTTGCAGGAAATTCTCCATGGTCTAAACTTCTTATAAACTCCATTTACAAATGTTAAACTTTTGAATAAACTGGGGAAATATAGATGTGTATAGATTATCCTAATAGAGCAAGTACACAAGACTTTTTATCCCTTTCACGCATAGAGGTCTCTACAGTGGACAGCTATTCAAAAAGCCTTTACTGTGTATGCATGGGTTTTGATTGCACAGGTGCACATCAACCTCTACAGTGGACACTAGTGCATCATCCTATATACTGCCGCCAAGTGGCAAGCCGTTGTATGTGGAATCTTTGTCTTCTTCTCCAAACCAAGATGGCCGACAGCCAGTCAGAAATGCCAAGTTGCTCCAGATTATCAATCCATTCCTTCTATCCTAGGAGAGTATTACAGGTAAAAGAAAGTTTGTAACATCAAGTAACATCTAAGGAGTCATATCATTCTTAAATTTTCCAAGTATTGATTTCAGATTGGGAGGAAATTCTGATTAATCATCTGTCCACTAAACTGTACATCATGCTTCACTAGCCATATTTCAGCTACAATTCATACTATTACTGTGACTCTTGAAAATGCTTCATCTGCAGTAACTTTTTTGGTTGTAAATAAATGTATTTGTGTTATTAGAATGTAATTTGCAGTTACAAAAAAGTAATCTGATTACGTAATGCTACATGTTACTTGTAACATCAAAAAAGTAATCTGGTTATGTAGTGCATGTTTTTTGTATTGCATTGCTTTACTTGTTACATCAAAAAAGTAATCTGATAAAGTAAACCACATACTTGTACATGTTACCCCCAACACTGCTCATTTCATATGAGATTGAAAACACCCACACGCTAATTTTTACACTGTCTGAAAACATCAATAGATCAATGTCGATTTCAGTCTGAGGTTTTCTCAGAGAGAAGAGCTACGGTAGAAATGTGTCCATTTTGAACATAATCAGAATTATCAGCTATAAGGGTAAATCGACATACTCTGGAAGACTGGAAGGAGCGTGAGCTTTTTCATGAGTTTCCACAGAGTTGTACCTTCACCAGATCTCATGATGGAATCAAATGCTCATGTTCTGATATCAAAGACATGAATCATTCAATTTGAAGTTCTCTGTCTGCTGGTCGAACAGGAACAAACTCAATTGTGTTTGCAATAATTGAAGCTGTATTATATTTTTTGTATATTTTATAGTTTTCACATGATTTGGTTTGTTAAATACACATTGTATTGCTGTGTTATTAAGTCAAGACAAGTCATCTTTATTTATATAGCGCTTTTCACAATACATATTGTTTCAAAGCAGCTTCACAGTGACAATAGGAAAATTATTATTGAGCTAAAGTTGGTTTTTGATTGAATCACTTCCGTTGTAAAAATTGTTAATTATTACTTTAGGGGCCGCTTAAATGACACCTTTCCTACTGAAATGACACCTTTCCTACTGAAAGCATATTACATATTACTGTATGTTTAATACAGTATCTCTTCAGTTAAAACCAAAAACACATAATGTCCACTCAAGTGAACATCTGAAAATATCTTGAAAAATGTGTAAGAAAAAAAAGTTCAGATCTTGTTTTTCATGCTAAGCAATAAAAACACATAAGGAAATCCTGACTTAGGTTGTCATAATTCATGCATGAAAGGATTAAATGGCTTCTAAAATGCAATAGTCTTCATCTGAATAATATTTATAATAATAATAATAATAACAATTGAAGATGTCATATTTAACAGATAGGCAACATGCAATATTTTACAGTGCTTTAGCATTACTGAATAAATCTTTTTAATTAGTTACAACAAACTATTATTAAAAGGAAATGAAAGCACTGACTTGTCATGCCCACGGTTGCAGGTCTGTAGGAAACAGATCTAATTGCAGCAGCAATGATTTTTTTTTTTAACACAAAACAAAACACTCAGAGGAAAAACACAAACAGAAAAACCAGAACTGAAAGAAACACAGAGCTTTGAAATCGCTGGTGTTTCTGACGTCGCAAACTACCTTGTAACCAATCGTGTCAATGTGTGATCGTCAATGAGTGGATCTCTGAGCTGGTGCGCGTAAGTGGAGGCGGGGCTAATTTGCATTTTCAAGGGAAAAAAAACGTTTAAATATGTCATTTTGGTTATCAAAGATGAGTTTTAAGGGATACAGTTGTTGACTACAGTGGGACTTTAAATACAAGACCAAACCCATCAATGAAATTAATGACAGGTGCAACTGATACTCAAACTTTATGAAAAGCAATGGAAACTAACTGAAACTCAGGAGACAGAACTAAACACGTGCAAAACCCATCCAAACACACATGAAACACAGATGATCCCTTACATCAGTGAGTTTGTTCTTTAGTTTAAAAGTGAATCATTGTAATAATGGGATAATTAAATAACAATTAAAGGGATAGTTCACCCAAAAATTAAAATTCTGTCATCATTTACTCACCCTCAAGTTGTTCCAAACCTGTATGAATTTCTGAACACAAAAGAAGATATTTTGAAGAATATGGGTAACCAAACAGTTGATAGACGTCAATGGGGCCCATCAACTGTTTGGTTGGAAAAACATGTAAATGATGATCAAATTTTCATTTTTGGGTCAACTATCCCTATAATAATTTTAATGATAATATAAAGTGATATTAAGAGTCAAAATGAACATCTTTATGGTTTGGTGTCAATGTACTACTTACAGTCTTACAGATGGGGCTGTGGGGGAGCATAAGACAAAAAGTGGTTGGCAAACACTGCTCTAGAATGTCAGCAGAGCCCTAGCTTGACATTTCTGTGTGTGCGTGTGTATGGTCATCTCAATTTTCACCTAGTAGTAAAATTCTTTAACCTCCTGGCTGGGCAATATATCATGTACAATTCAAGTATTGCATAATTTTAATGTGGATTAAAGCTGCCCTGAGAATAAAAGGTGACGCATTTGCTATTAACATATTTGATTTGTTTCCATTATTTTCGCCTTCCCTTGCAGTTTCCATTAAATGATTCCGCTTCCTCTAGATTTTTTTTTTTTCATTTTCTAGTGCATTTTTTTTTTTATGTGGTGAGCATGACTTTACTTACAATTTTTGCATATTTTTTTTTTTTTTTTTTACATTTCAAATAATATACTACAAGCCTTATACTTTTAAACTTGTGACAATTTCATTTGAGTGCCATTTCTGGGTAGAAAGACATGCTTGGTGGAAACTCCCACGTTCACTAAGCATCATTTCCTTCTCAGAGACATCAAAGATCTGACTGAGTTGGCAAAAAAAGAAAAAAAGAAAGAAAGAAGAAGAAGAAAAAAGCTCATTCAAAATGGTTGATGGTAAGACTTACAGATATAGCGGTCCAGTGTGAAGTCAGTATAACAACACGATAAAAAAAACAGACAAAGCAGGAAACAGGCGGAAGAGAAAGTCAGTGTTGGTTCAGCTTGTCAACCATGAGCAGCAACTTTCTTTGTGCTCTTCTCATACTTGCCTTCCTGGAATCAGGTAAATGCATATTGTGTAAAATAACTAAAAAATTGCTTTTTTGTTTGTTTGTTTGTTTTATTCAGATTTGTACATTTCAAAAGTAAATGGATCATCAAAAAGCCTCTGGTTATTAGTTTTAGCAAAGGATGCCCAATTTGTTTATACATTTAAGACGGTTAAAGTAACGGAATAACAAATATGATTGTATGGCAAATTAAGCTATCATCTATCAAAATGTTTTCAGATTTGATAACACATTAGCACTGTCAAAAGCATAGATCAACACCTTCACAGCACTTCCACTCAATTATCATATTACTTTTCAGTCGTGTTATACCTTTTAACGAATGGGTTGTATTTGTATTTCATTTTCATTCTGTGATTTACTTTTAGAATTCACTTTTTAGAGTTTTCATTGATTTATTTATTCTGATTGGATTTTGCATGTATTATTTTTTTATCCAAGATTATTAAATGTAATAGAGCGAGTTAAATTTTGCTTCTAAACACAGCTTGTATTGTGGTTTCAACATGCGTCATAAGCTGTTCTATCTAAAACGTTTAGGGCAGTATATAAATTGTGGTAGGCTTATATAAACCACTTCTGAGACTAAATATAAAACGAATGGCTCCATTGTGGCTTCATAGGTTTGAAGAAGACAAAGCATTATTCTTATTAATAAATAACAAGTTTACAGCCATAAAGATTGACTGAAGAGAAAGGTTTTTGTCAGTAACAACTAGACCTGTCATTATCAGGAATTTTGTGCTGATGATTAACTGTCATACAGATAATTGCGATTAAAGATTTAATTGTTCTGTTACTTACAGTAACACTTTACAATAAGGTTTCATTAATTAACATCAGTTAACTACATTAGTTAACATGAACTAAGAATGAACAATACTTTTACAGCATTTATTAATTTTAGTTAATGTTAATTACAGCTTTTACTAATACTTTATGGAAATCAAATGTTGTATTTGTTAACATTAGTTCATGCACTGTGAACTAACATGAACAAACAATGAACAGATTATGAGACCTTATTGTAAAGTGTTACCTGGATGTGTATATAATAATAATAATAATAATAATAATTAAAAAAAAAATAATATAGGCCCAAATGATTTACTTTAATTTTGTTGAAATTAATATCTATATAAGTATTTATGTAATTATTTGTAATATAATATAATGCAGTCTGATTTAACACACAATTCATATGACGGAAGACCTTTGACTATCTTTGTGTACATTATAATAGTAATTATGATTCTTTTGCATCACCACATTTAAAGGCATTTCTTTA
Source organism: Mylopharyngodon piceus (assembly GCA_039654765.1). NCBI lineage: Eukaryota > Metazoa > Chordata > Actinopteri > Cypriniformes > Xenocyprididae > Mylopharyngodon > Mylopharyngodon piceus. Next base: position 32,226,812 of record CM077442.1, on the reverse strand, counting down.
AGCGCTTAAATTTCCTTTATTTAGATGGCAAAATGTAATTGAAATTTAAACTGCACAATTATTGTGGTTATCTCAAATAATTGTGATTAGACTAAATAACCCCAACGATTAATCAATAATCGGCTTAGTAACATCACTAAACGCTATTTTTTCCCTCAATTAAACCTACTGAATGTAAGCATTTTTTAACCTAAGCATTCATTATTTAATATTTTTAGATTTATGTCTCAGTGATCCTTGTAATCGCTCTACATGTTTTTCATTTGGGTTTTTTAACAGGCAAATCAAACAGTGATATATCTATCAATCACAGCCGAGATGGAGATGGCCAGAACATTACCTGTGTCCTCTTAGGGGACGAAAATATGACACAGATTAACTGGGAGATGCTAAGAGGCGTGAATCGCACCAAACTGGGCACGTATCATCCATATTTTGGAACTCACATAAATGGTGAATATAAGACTAAAGTGAAGATACAGAACAAAACGTCTCCACGTCCATCATCATCCCTTCTCATTGAGGTATCATCAAATGAGAGCGTGCATATCTGTTGTGCGTTCATAACATTTCCTTCAGGTAAACTGGAGCAATGTACTGATATCAGTAAGAAAGATGTCAGTATCAAAGCGTCTACAATAAAAGGTAATGCTTGCACATGTTGTCCTACACATACTCTGCCATAACTTTGAGACTCTTTATTTTATTATGATATTTTCATCATAGATTTTAGTTACATGGAACAAGAAGCAAAGCTGGGACTACTTGGACGTTTGGGTGCAATGATCATTGGAACGATTCTTTCCCTCTTTATGCTAACCATCCTATTCTACTTCTGCAAAAATAACAACTGCAGAAGGTAGAGATCACATCTTACAGACATTTACACAACAACAATAAAGACTAAGCTTATACATTAAAGATCAAAACAAAGCAAAAAGCTGCATATAAAAAAAATACAAAACAATCTGAGAGTAATTTCATGGGAAATTTGACTTTGCAGGAGGAAGTCTTTTGAAATACGAACATACCAGACAGACTCACCAGCTGAGGTAAGAATTTAAAGCTACAAAGAAGTAACTGAAATAAATAATATATAAAAAATGCATAAATTATTAGAGATAAAGTTTCTGTCATTAAGAAGATGAGTGAGGTTAATAATTAACTATTCTTCTAAATGGTAATTCTATACATGCAAACATTAAAGGACTTATTCAGTATCATTCTATAATTATAACAGCTAAATGTGACAAAAAGCATATCAACAGCAGTCACAGTTGAAATGCTCACAGTGCAATCTGGAATTTGCAGTGTAAAAGTGTGAAAAGTGAAGTGTACTGAATTTTATCTGTGCCATTTCCTTTCAATCTCAAACGCACTTTATCATAGTAAGTGATTACATTAAAGGTAGCAGTTTCCTGTTATTTTCTCAAGAACGTACATAGTTGTGGTTAAAGTTTGAGCGCTGTTCTACATGACCAATTCTCACGACCCTTGTTTGCAGCAACATTATTCTTTATATATTGTTTTACCTTATTTTAATAACAATAATAAAACCGTCATAAAACTAATGCAAATATATACTTTTTATTTTTATTATTTTATTGACATTATATATATATATATATATATATATATTCATCCTAAAATGTAAATCTTTTATTTTAGACAAATACAGAAGAATCACATGATGCACCAACTTCTCAAAGTTCTCCAAATGGCTTTGACCCCTCAAAACTTTATGCCAAGATCAAAAATGACCTTTTCTATGGCCGGCTGTGGAAGTCTTACCAAGGCCAACCCAAAGCATGGACACAAGGTACAATGACTGATCAAGGACATGTTTATCACCTGTTAGGACAGAGTCCCTTACCAAGGAGAAATGTAGAGGGCAGCCCCTTGAGGCCAAATACAACTGAATGATTACATTTCAGCAGTTCATATTATCCAGTCTTTCCAGAGCAATTTAGAGGAATCTAATCATATTTGTGTAACGTAAAACAGTATAAAGCTAATTGCAATGTATTATGTAAAGAAAAATGATTAAATGAATTAACATTTTATTTTCAGATTAAGATGCATGTTTTTATCATTGAATAAACTTGTGAATCTTTTACGACAGTCTTTGCCACAAGTCGAAGTCTCAAATAATTTTGAATAATTTCTCTAGGCTAGTTTTATGAACTCTGTCAATTTATATATATATATATATATATATATATATATATATACATACATACAGTGCACAGCATAAATGAGTACACCCCCTCTGAACAAATACATAAAAGATGTATTTTATTCAACTCGTCTCTACAGAATCCCCCACAGGTGCTCAAGAGCGTTAAGATTGGGTGAAATACATGTCCACAGAAGGTTTTTCACCTTGGGAGAATGCATATCGTCATTGTCATGTTGAGAAAATGCCCAACAACGCAGGAAATGAGGAAAGGGTAACATCTTCTGTTTCAAGTTTTTGTATTACATCACACAGTGGTGTGTGAATTCATGACAGCATTGTTAAAGCAAAACTCCCTCACACCTTCAGCACTCATACATCCCTGTAAGAGCTTTACTACCACTTAACTTCACTGTGGGAATCAGGCACTTCTCACTGTACTCCTCCTCTAGCAACACCATAACATTTTGGATGATTATTTCAGGGTACTTCACAAGTCACAAGTTCATTGTTTTTTGAATTTCTGTGTTACTTTTGCTATGTTTTCACACTTAAATGAATGATTTGGTAATCCTCTTGTACCACTGTCCTCTTTTGTGCTATTAAGAAATAAGTTTCCTGATGATTCTTTTTCAAGTGGTTCAATTGTCATCAGCATTAAGTCTGAGAATCATTCAGTGGGCTATATAACACTTTTAATTGTTAAAGAAATCACTTCTCTTTAAATGTTTTGGTTCAACATACTTACCTGTGTTGATCAAAAATTGCCTTAAACTTACACCAGAACATTTTTTTTTAGTTTTATTTAGTAACTTTCAGGAGGGTGTACTCATTTTTGCAACACAACATTTTATCACTTTGATAAGAAAATCTTGTTTTCCTGAATAATTTTGACATGCTTCTTTGGTAATTGGTCAAGCAGACGTGTCCAAATCCAATTTTGCTATAACTTGCTATTTTTTTGCTATTTACTTTAGACCAGGTTTTTGTTTTTTCAATGGCGCAGTTGTTTTTAGTTGCCTCAAAATAGCAACACGCCAACAATGCGCCTGAACACACCTCGTTTTCAGACCATCCTTTTTTCTTTCTGTATATTCCCACTATTTATGATCAGTGAATGTAATAGCCTATATATTGCATGGGACATTTAAATGTTATGCACTTCTGTTATCTAGTTCTTGTTCTGGTTTTATACTTCCTGCCTGTGGTTGTAAGTTTCCATAATTACATCCTCTGAACATAAAACACTTTTTAGATTTTTTTTTTTTTTTTTTAATTATTATTATTATTAAATGTTTGAAAAAAAAAAAAAACGACAGTAACAAAAATTGTCATCATTGTCATACCTTAACAATACAACAATAATTGTATTCAGGGTCCTTCAGTCTTTCAGTCCAGATTAAGTGACAAGTCCTTAAACAAAGCCACTGTTCTTATCGCTTTCAAGCTTTTAGAGAAGTCAGCAGAATCAAAATACATTTTCATTTCAAATTTGAATCTTAAAAGAGGTTTGCATTTAGAAAAATTACATTTAATACATTACATTTATCTGTGATAAGTCATAGGAAAATTACATTTATATATGTAATTTCTGTATGTAACAAATTTAACACCAAAATGTCACTGTGTTAGAGCAATTCCAAAATAAATGTAAAGTAGTTTCAAATTTCTCTAAACAAAAAGAATTTTGGTATTAACATCATTCTTAATTCTTTTGATAGAGCACTTATCTGGGTAAAACCTATTAATTAACTTAAAGGTAATTTCTCTCACTTTGTAAGTTATGAAGTATTAGTGAGGTAATGTCCAAAATTCCTTCCCAGGTAATGTCATTACAAAACCATTCCAGTAAGAAATTACATATGGCACAGAATCGGACACCTCCTGAAACAAGACTCTAATTTTCTTTTTTTTTCTTTTTAAAAAACAAAACAAAAACAAAAACAAAAAAACAAACAAACAAACAACAACAAAAAAATCTCTTTTTAGACATGCTTTCTCTTTATTGAGGCCTATTAGAAAAAACTGCAATGTCGCCTTCTACCCGCTTGGTGGGGCTACGATACTGTTTTTGAAAAGGAAATGGCTTCAGATTGTATCTTTTAAAGACGCTAGTGTTTATTATTTAACTGCTTTTTAAATGTACTCGAAACGTCTCAAAGAAGATCTCTGTGCCCACGGTTATCGAATATTGGATAATTAAGTTTGGATAATTATTGATACGATTAAAGATGCCACGCTTATTAACAAAACAAAAGAAAGCGGTGTTCGTCCGAGGAGGGACTTGTCATCTAGATCATAGTATATATATGATCTAGATTGTCTTCCGGAACACAACGTCAAAATCACATGACTGTCGACACGTCACGCGGTAAGTCCTGCAGACTGAGACACATTTTCCATCAAACACCACATTACCGAAGAAATCTTCTGCACGGCTTTTGGTGTATACGTGTATCGCTTGTAAACTTTGCTTTGCTTATCTTGTGTTTTTGAAAGTAGGTTAGTTGCATTTTTAGCTGTGCTTTAGTTAGTGGTTAATGTGATCACATGATCATAGCAAGTCCACTTTCTTCTTATTACCATAGACCAGAGGTGTACAATCCCGGTCCTGGAGATCTACCTACTTGCAGAGTTCAGATCCCACCCTGATCAAACACACCTGTCTGTAATTATCAAGTGCTCCTGAAGATCTTAATTAGCTGGTTCAGATGTGTTTGATCAGGGTTGGAGCTGAACTTTACCGGAAGGTAGATCTCCAGGAGCAGGAATGGGCAGCTCTGCCCTAGACAGTAATCCAGAATTATATTATTTTTTTTTTTTTTGCTGATTTATAATGTTATCCACACTTGGCAGTAACACCAAAAGGTGTTTGAATAATAAGTTGCTTAACAGACTTTATCTACTACGTAGGCTGCATCTGCTTGCAATTAGGCCTATTTAACAATTACATTCAGTTAAAATAAGGTATTTTAATTTTTGATATATTTTAGACTTTTAATGTTGTTTAAACCTGTTTTTATTTGTTTCTGAGACTAGACTAGACAAAAAAAGTTACAGTCCACCTGTACAGTAACGATGAATTCACACTGTGTGGGTGAAAGTGATGGACTGACCTTCTGTCTGGCAAGACCAGAGGATTACGATGACGTGATGGCCATATCACAAGACATATATGATGGCAATGACTACCTTCCACATCGCTATCACTCCTGGATGACTGAGCCAGGAAGAGTGGTTATTATAGCACGGAGAGAGGGGAAGCTGGTAAGCGATACATGAATAAAAAGTTTTGATAGACCTCACGTGTTTTCTGATATTACAGTAGCTCTGACAGAAGCCATGAGGAAATATTAAATACCGTTGTTAAATTGTAGGCTAATTTTTCATTAAAGCGTAGACACACACCTTATAATAGTTTATATAATATAAGCTTATTATATATTATAAAACTAGGATTTCCAATAAATGTGTTACCAAAGCTTGTTTATTTGGTCATCTAAACTTGAATGATGCAGTGACATGGAATATTAACATTTAACATCTGCGTGTTTGCTAAATCATGAACCATTAAAATCACTAACTGTTATGATAGGAAAAAGTTAATGGTTAAATATACTCTGATGTGTCTATTGAGAAATACAATGCTTGGAGTTCTCAAGAAAGACAACATTTTAACTTGTGGCTGAAATTAACCACATCAGTGCCTGTGTTCTCTGCTGTGCACATATTTGATTGACTCATGACCCATATACTTGTACTCTGGATATGACATACGACTGGACAGCTTCGCTCTTCATATATTCTTGTCTAGGGCAGTCAAATAAGGCCAATAACACCACTGTAATTGTTTGTTACTATCAGAGGTGGACAAAGTACAGAAGTACATTACTTGGGTGAAAGTACAGATACTGCTGGTCAAACATTGCCCCATTACAAGTTGTAAAGACAGATTTTTATTTAAGTAAAAGTACTTGAGTATCAAAAGTAAATTTCCTTTTTTTTTTTTATATCAATGCATTGTTTTATTATTGTTGCATTGTTGTATGTATGCTTACAATACCTTATGCCTCTGAAGCAACCTACTGAATACACTGACTAGCTTGTAGTATCTGTGGAATAAAGAGCTTTTAGAATTTTACAAAACCTAGAGAAATTAAACAACTGAATTGACAAAATGACAGCCGTAATCATCTTCGTTTTTTTTTTTTAACACTCCTACCCACCCCCACAATAAAATTAGATTCTCCCACAATTCTGAACACCAACTAAACAAAATAACATGTAATTTACCAGAGGTTCTGACAAAATATTAATTGCTGCAGTCTATTTAAAAATGTTTAATTGATTTGAATGAATTATTTTTAAAAATAATTTTGAATGATTCAATGACTCACTCATAAATACTTGTTTCATTACTGGATGAGTCAGCATTTTTGAATGAATCTCTTGAATGAATAATTCAATGACAAATACATTTTTTATTTATTTATTTTTTTTAACAGTCACTTGTAATCGGTACAATCATTATTTCAAGTGTCATTGTGAAATTTCTGTTATTAATTACCCTCGTGTCGTTCCACACCCGTAAGACCTTCATTCATCTTCTGAACACAAATTAAGATATTTTGATGAAATCCGAGAGGTTTTTTTTATCCTCCATTGAAAGCTACGAAATTACCGACATTCAAGGTCCAGAAAAGTAGTAAAAACATCGTTAAAATAGTCAACATGACTACAGTGGTTCAACCTTAATGTTATGAAGCTTCTGTGTTTACGTCCGAACGCCGACTCATTATTTGCCGGCTCCTGCGTCGTGCTGCTCACGTGACCAGAGCCAGCCAATACTGAGCCGGCATTAGGACGTAAACACAGAAGCTCTGCAACGAAAATAGCTTATGAGAATGGCAGGGGACAGCTGAATTTGTTGAATAAAGTCGTTATTTTTGTTTTGTTTTTGCACACTAAAAGTATTCTCGTCGGTTTATAACATTAAGTTTGAACCGCTGTAGTCACGTTGACTATTTTAACGATGTCTTTACTACTTTTCTGGACCTTGAATGACAGTAATTTCATTGCTTTCAATGGAGGATAAAAAAAAAAACAAAAAAAACTCTCGGATTTCATCAAAATATCTTAATTTGTGTTCACGAAGATGAACGAAGGTCTTACGGGTGTGGAACGACATGAGGGTGAGTACTTAATGACAGAAATTTCATTTTTGGGTGAACTAACCCTTTAACTTTCAAATGGTGTTTGCCCTATTTTGATCGTAGATACCTATATGATAACTGCACCAATGCAGATTTGAATGTTCCGGTATGAGACAGGCGAATCGTTATCATTTAGGAAAGAGATTGTGTGGGTGTTTGAATCGAGATAACGATCTTTTAATGATTAATTGTGCAGCTCTACACATAACTATAGTAATTATGCAAGGTAACAAAAAAATATATAAAAGTTACAAGATATTAAATCATTCAACTCTATTTAATTGTCTTCCATTTTTGCCATCAACTTATCATCAGTGTTCAAAAAATGCTGGGAAATCATTGAACTTCACGACACGTGACCTTACAAGAGTGATTATTGATAGGCTGTCTGTCACCTGCAAAAAACTAATCATGTAAGAATAAAAACATATAAGACAATGTTCATGTCTTTCCACTACACCAATGCCCTCCACCTTACCCTTCTCTTTTCTTTCTCCTTTTCCCCATTCTACTCTTCCTATGCCCTCTCCTTTTCTTAAACTCTCTGCTCCCCTCCCCCCATCTATTTCTACCTGTTCCACTCTTCCTCTTCCTCTCATTACACCTCTAAACTCTCTCCACCACCTTCCACCACCGTCTTTTCCCCTTCTCATGATTATTATTATTATTATTATTATTATTATTTATTTATTTTTTTAAATTTATAACAATGTTTGTTACTTTTTAAAATAGCTTTTATAGTTGTCAAATTACAAATTTTGCAAATGTTTTTTTCCCCCTGATATATTAAAATTTTTATTGGCTGTGTGAACTGTTGTGAACACATTTGAGAATTTTTGTACACAATGTTTTGATTAAATTATGCATATGATTTATAATTTGTATGAAATGAATGAAAACTGACAATTACAAATTGTTCAGATCACCGTGTTAATTGTTTTGAATGCAATGATCTGAGTTTGGAGAAATGTGTCAAATTGATTCAGAAAAATTGTAACTATCAACAAAAGCAGACCAATTTTAGCACAAATAGTTTTATTGTTTACTGCACTTTGTTATTCTTTTTATTATTTATTATAACAACTAATGAATCGGAAATCTCGCACATTCACAGGAAATATGTACCTACTTGAGAGAGTATGTGATTTTGGACGCAGCTCAGGTATTTTAACCTTTTTGTAACCTAAAATAATTATTTCTGTGTGCATTTAGGTGGCGCTGGAGTCAGGCCTGGTGGTTGATGGAGGTGAAACTGTGATAGTTGAGGGATTAAGAGTGTGTCCGAATGAAAGGGGCCGTGGTCTGGCTGGAGTGATACAGACATTTGTTGATGGCTACATAAAGAAGGTCTACCCCAATGTGAAGACCAAGCGCCTCACCAGAACAGACCCAGGGCCTGAAAAACTGCGCAAGTTCACACTGCTGGCCAGACGGGTAAGTTAAATTTGATATTTGAAAAGTGAAACATATTCCAAGTCAAATCACCTTTATTGTTCAGTATAAGCACTTTATACAAAACAGATTGTTTTAAAGCAACTTTACAGTGATACACAGAAAAATGATTCAGTAATGCAAACAAAATTCAATTCTGCTGGAAAGTAGCTCTAAAAAGACAATAGTGTTATTATTCAGCTGAAATCAGTTCATTGTTGATTCAGTTCGGTTCAATAACTGTAAAGCTAATATGGAATGAGTTCAATTCAGCTATAAAGTAGCTCTGTAGAAAACAGTGATGTCATCATCCAGCTCAGTTCTTGCTAACTTTATTTAATGTATTATGAACAAAGATTAATTAATAATGAACAATAGTATATTTTAGGGCTGGTAAGCGATTCAAATTTTTAATCTATTTAATTACATGACGTGCCACTTAAGTAATCTAATTAATTGTAATTTTTTCAGAATTTATTTTTCAGAAGCTGCATCTGAATTGGTATTTAGATATACTTGTAGACCAACAGTTTGGTTACTAACATTCTTCAAAATATCTTTTTATGTTCCACAAAAGAAAGAAAGTCATGCAGGTTTGAAACGACATGAGGGTAAAGAAATGTAAACAGAATTAAAATTTTTGGCCAAACTATCCCAAAAATATGAAATCCTTTTTTTTTTTTTTTTTTTTTTAAAGTGCCACTATTATGCTATTTTAAAGGTTCCTAATTTTGTTTGGGAGGTCTCCTACAACAGGTTTATGTGCATCCAAGATCAAAAAACACTTTCATTTTCTCATAATTTACATTGCACATTACCACATTTTTCACTGATTCTCAAACAACTCGTCCGATGCTTCAGTCTCTCTAAACCCCTCCTTTCCGTGAGCCTGCTCTGCTCTGATTGGCCAGATGGCACATTCTGTTGTGATTGGTCTACCACTTATAGCACCCAACGACAGCAAAACGCTATTACCATAACAGAATTTCAGTCCTGGTCCGGAGGCTTCCGGAGCTTAGTAATTGTATACCCTGTAAAGACTAATTGTATACCCTGTAAAGATGGCGTCGATTTTATATAAATCCGAGCGCGAGTCCGATGATGAAACATTGGAAGAACTAGTTATTCAACCCGAACCTCCATCGCAAGGACAACTTCTCAGGACATTTCTCAGTGATACGCTACTCAGTTTGACGTACAATATGAGATGTTGCAACTCTAATTCCTCTACATCAGCATTAACAAGAGTATGTCCCATCAACAATCCGATGTGTATATTTCTAATTTATTGCGGAGCACATGTGGGAACTGTATTATTAACCGTATCATTAACCATGCATACGTTAGCCGAGCACTAACGTGAATGACTGATGTAACATTAAAGTTTGTAAAACAAACCTTGCTCCATCCTTTATCATTTCTCAAAGTATTTAAGAACAGCAGACAACCTGCATTAATGGACACAGTTTTAGGTAATAGAGTCCAACAGCTGATTTGCAAAAGTTATTTCAGTAAGACAATAATAATGTGAGTTAGTCGGAGACATAGGCTATACAATATAAAATGCATTTTGAACACTCGGTAGAAAATATATCCATCAATAATTAATCATACTTACAGGTTGTGATTCTGAGGAGCAAGTTGGTCCAAATACAGTGGGTACTGTCCCATCTTTAAAGGTGCAGTGTGTAAAATTTGGGAGGATCTATTGACAGAAATGCAATATAATATACATAACTATGTTTTCAGTGGTGCATAAAGACCTTACATAATGAACCATTATGTTTTTATTACCTCAGAATGAGGCATTTCTGTCTCATACCCCGCGGGTCCCCGCTCCATTTCAAGATGCCATTATGTGCCGGCATGTTTCTACAGTAACCCTAAACAGACAAACAGATCATGTTTCGTCACTATGTTCGTTGGTGTTTTTAGGGGCAGCTTGCATCGTCACTAAGTTGAATATGCACAAAGTAGTAGTGGGTAATGTATTCTCTGCTGTCTCAGACGACAATATCTTTGTCGTGTTGGCCAGACGGCCATCATAGCTTCTCCGAAAGGGAGGGGTGCGAGGGGTTAGTTGCAGTTCGAAACCTTACCGCTAGATGGTGCTAAAATTTACACATTGCACCTTTAATGAATAAGCATTTTGTAAATCCCATTTAGACCTCACAGAGATTTGAGACGCAATCGTCAAAAGGTTATACTGCTATTGTATTGCTGTGGTAATTTTAACCACTGACTCTTCACATCCTCATCCTTTGGAAGTTTTTGCAAAGAGAATTTGCTTTTGAAGAGCAAAAAATGTCTTCTCGACATGTACACAATACAAAGCAGGCAACTTCAGTGTTTGAGGGTGGGTCAAGTTGTTCGCGGGCAGACAACGTTGAACATAGGTGGGCATTAGGCAAATGTGTTACCCAGTGATGTGTAGCCGTCACGGAAGTGGGATTCGAATTCCTGACGACTCGTTTAAGCGGTTCAGAGTCAACTCTTTCTTTTGAGAGACAATAACTTTATCTTGCACTTTCGGCTTCACAACCTTGCAGATAGTTTACATTCACAGACCGCTACATTACACATAGCATGAAAGGTAATATTCGAAAAAGCATAATGGGGTACTTTAATGAAGTGACACTCTAAATAAGAAACTAAAACTGCCAGTAGGTGGTGGTAAATGTCTAAATGAGTAAGTCATTGAGTCATTCATTAATTCGATTAATTCAAACGGCTGATTCATTCAAGGAATTAAGTAAATGGCTCTCTTTATGAATGGGCCATTGAATCATTGGTTTATCTAATCGATCGACAGGGACGCAAAACAGTTCTGCTCTGGTTTTCGTTGGCAAAATTGAGCAAAAACAGACAATATTCTGTCTAACATTGTGATTTAAATTTTAACTTTCTTTTAATTGAACTGTTGTATAAAATCAATATCACATTTGCCTTCACGTTTGGGACAAAAACATCTCTCGTGTGAAATTGCACTCATTACTCGTGTGATATTGCTTAACTATATCATATGATATAAATACCTCAACTCAAAGTTTATTTATGGAGCACTTTTAAAAACAAGTGTTTACCAAAGTGCTGTATAGACATAATCAGAATAAAACCGTAAACACTTAGACAAAACATAAAACAAGAACATCATAAAAACAGCTCTCATACTAAGTTAATAATGAGTTACACCAAAGAGTAAAAATGAGTTTTAAGACTAGATTTTAAAGCAGAAAGTGTTTGGGCCTGCATAACATATAGAGGCAAATTATTCCAAAGTTTTGGGGCTGCAACTGCAAAAGCATGGTCACCCCTGTTCTTCAGCCTTGCTTGAGGGACGACTAAAAGTAAATGCTCAGTGGACCTAAGTGCTCTTGATGGACCCTGTCTTAAATCAGAAAGATATCTTGGTGCTAGTCCATTTAATGATTTAAATATTAAAACTAAAATCTTAAAATCAATTCTAAAATAAACAGAAAGCCAGTGAAGGGAGCCCAATATTGGTGTAATATGTTCCCTTTTGTGCGTTCCTGTTAACCCTTTAGAACCTAAAGATAAAATAGCCCGTTTTCACATATTATGTTTTTTTTATTTTTTTTTTATTATAAAATTCCAAACAATGTGCTATCTTCAAGTGCAAGGTGTCATTTTTTTTTCAGAAAACAACTGGCTTTCAATAAATTACAGTTATTGACCATTAATATATATGGTGAGTTTGTAAATAAAATTTAAATAGACGAAAATAAAAAAAAAACAAGAATTTTCTGATTTTTATTTAGAAAAAAAGAGAAAAATGATGATCGAAAGAATCTAACACTTCAAACTTGAAAATTCAACTATATTACATATATACAAGTCTTTTTGTGACACTTGGTTGCACAGTTGTCATTCAGGAGAATTTTTTTTTCATACACGCATACATATACTACGTATGCACGCATACATGCATGCATACATTTACCGCACGGACACATTATACAGATGCACACACCAAATGCAAAATGTGAGTCTCACTTAGCCTCCTCCCAAGTCTTATCAAAAATCATCCCAATCGACTGTGTACTCCTTCGCCATGCTTTTGTTTTTCTTCTATTATTTATGCGATCCAAAACTCCCTAAACTGCCGCGCTCCATATCTCTCCGTTCAAATCCTCCTTCCACCTGCTCTCCCCAAAAGCAGCTGCCATTTGCTGATGGAAGGCACAAAATTATCGTAATAACCCATATATTGCCGAAAAGCCCATGTTGTCTACTGTCTGTAGCAATTTGAATTATTACGATAGCGCAAACGGTTCAAGAGTTATGGTAACATGAATACAGCTTGGTTGGATGTGTCGCCGACGACACATCCGGTTTTAAAAGGTTAACAGATGAGCAGCAGCATTCTGTTCCATCTGCAATCGTGTTAGGGAGGCTTGGCTAATACCTACATAAAGGCTATTACAGTAGTCAAGGCGGGCCGAGATAAAAACATGTATAACAGTTTCAAAATCATTAACCCTCTGAGGTCTGAGGATTTTTGGGGCCCTGGGGAATTTTTGACATGCCCTGATATTTGCTTTTTTCAGTTGCTTATAAACATATTAATGGCAAAAGTGTCATTACACTGTATTCAGCACGAACCAGGCTACCATAATATGTGAGCAACATGTATGTACATGTTTGTGTTTTTGAGAGAATAATGTTTATGCATGGTTATTGAAAAAACAAAACATTTAAGTCACTGAAATAAGGCCACAAAACAACTACTAAATATGTGTCCACAAGACTTCTAGGCTTCCACATTCAGTACCCAGAATTTTTTCCTTCAACATGATGTGAAAATCATCCCGCCTACTCATTCACATAAAACAATATATTGATACTCATGTGAGTGAGAACTAAAGAATGTGAGGACAAAGTAGTTTATATTGTAGTTTATTTAGAATATAGTTAACAATATAAATGATAGTCAAAGGCACATTTTGAGTACAGTTTTTCCTGGAAATAAATCCTGTTTGAAGATATAAGTGAACATCACTTACCTGGCATTCCAAGGTGTTTGGTGTTTATGTGCTCTGGAGAAAAAAAAAAAAAACTTTCCTGCTTCCAGTCAGTGATCTCACCATCATATTCATGCAGTCTGTGTTCCAATATCTGGTCACTATGATTCTCAAATCTGAAATATTATTACAATTTAAAATAATGGTTTTCTATTTTAATATACTTTAAAATATAACTTATTTCTGTGACGCAACGCAAAAGCTGAATTTTCATCATTCATTGCGAAAAAAAGCTTCACTGATTTGGCACTAGGCTATTTCACAGTAAACACTTCATAATCTGTCCAAAACGGGTCAAAGAAATCTTGTTTAAACATTCATATTACCTCTGTGAAATTTTATGTATCATATTTGTTATATTATAGAGCTTATAAATGTTGGAAACATGTAGGATTCATATTTAAACAGTCTTTTCTTTATTTTGCAAAAAGCACAACATTTTGTTTTTACTGTGCATGCACACAAATAAAAGTAGACATTCTGTAGTTTCAATTGATGTATTACTTTTATCTGTATGACAGAGTATATTAAGTCGATTTTGCTGCTATGTGAAGAAAATCGAGCAAAACGCTCTGCCGCGTTTACCGACCCCAGACTGTTAAAAGACAAAAAAAGACTTGACTTTGACTAATTGCCTCAAAGCATTACATGCTTTAATATCCTCAAGACAGTCCAGCAATGGTGCTATGGAGTTAGCATCTTTCTGTTTCAAAGGCAGATAGAGTTGTGTATCATCTGCATAACAATGAAATGTGATGCCATACTTCCTAAAAATGGACCCACAGGGATGTATAAGGAGAGCAGGATAGGCCCAAGAATGGAGCCCTGAGGGACCTTTAATTCCAACACAATGCTCCAAATGAGAAATTATGATGTTATGGCTGGGGCAAATGGCACAACTCGCCAGCCATCTCCTCTGGAGTCAGTCACTGCGTGCCATTCACATCCCGGGTGACCACAATTGTGCAGCCGATGCGCTCTCACGACAGGTCACGCACCACGAAGAATGGAGACTCCACCCCAGGTGGTAAAGCTAATATGGAGTAGATTTGGAGAGGCACAGGTAGACCTGTTTGCCTCCCAGGTATCCTCCCACTGTGCTCTGTGGTGCTCTCTGACCGAGGCCCCCCTCGGCATGGATGCTCTGGCGCACAGCTGACCCCGGGGCCTACACAAATATGCGTTTTCCCCAGTGAGCCTCATTGCACAGACACTGTGCAGAATCAGGGAGGACGAAGAACAAGTCCTAGTGGTTGCACTCTACTTGGTTCTCGGAGCTCACACTCATGGCAACAGCCCTTCCCTGGTGGATTCCCCTGAGGAAGGACCTTCTTTCTCAAGGGTAGGGCACAATCTGGTATCCGTGCCCAGACCTCTGGAACCTCCACAGCTGGTTCCTGGATGGGACGAGGAGGAATTCAGAGGTGTATCTCCAGCAGTGATGGATACCATCACTCAGGCCAGAGCCCCCTCTACTAGGTGGCTGTATGACCTGAAGTGGTGCATTTTTACTATGTGGTGTTCTTCCCGAGGTGAAGACCCTTGGAGATGTGGTGTCAGGTCTCTGCTCTCCTTCCTACAGCAGGGCCTCAAGAGCCACCTGCCTGCTTCCACTCTGAACATTTACATGGCTGCAATAGCAGCGAATCATGACACTGTGGATGACAGGTCTTTGGGGAAGCACAACCTGATACTTAGGTTCCTGATTCAACCTCCGAGACATCGCCTCATCCCCTCTTGGGATATTTCCCTAGTCTTACAGGCTCTGCAGAAAGATCCATTTGAACCTTTGCAATCAGTGGTGCTTAGTGCCCTCTCCATGAAGACGGCCCTCCTGATTGCGCTCACATCTTTTAGGAGGATGGAGGACAACCTACAAGCCCTCTTAGTCAGTGAATTGTGCCTGGAATTCAGACCGGCCTAATATGCGCTCTGCGCATATACCTGGACCGAACGCAGAGTTTCAGACAATCTGAACAGCTCTTTGTCTGCGGAGGTCAGAAGAAGGGGAAGGTTGTCTCCAAACAGAGAATGGCTCACTGAATTGTGGATGCCATTCTCCGGGCATATCAGGCCCAAAATGTACCGTGCCCATTGGAAGTGAGAGCTCACTCCACTTGGGTATTGCCAACACTTCAGAGTTGTCACATGGTGCTTATCTAGCAGACATGTCGAGCTGCGGGCTACACCCAGCACCTTCGCGAGATTTTACAGTCTCCGAATGGAAAAGTCTCATTCTGAGTTTTCGGTGATATCAGGTAAGCTTCGGTCAAGCCGGGTGGGTGTAGTGCTTGCAACAGCGCCTTTCCCTATTCCGAGGTGATAATGTGCACTTTTTCCAGTCTAGGTGAGTTCCTCTTGAATGGCGAACACTAGGCCACCCTTCTCCATCATTTCAGGTGAGCCCTTGTAATCTGGCTAGTGCACCTGTATGTAGTGGTTCCCTAATGGTGACCCCATAAGATGTATTCTTCCACTGTTCAGTTTCCCTAGCGGTGAACCCAGTGTCTTCCCCTGGATGAAGCTAGCTCCATCACCACTCACTATGGCAGGTAGTCTCCCCTTCAGTGGGGCCCACCATAGAGACTTTTTTTCCCTATGTAGTACTCCCCACTCGCTAGTCCATAGGGTATGATGTGATCTCCGTAGTGTTCCTTTCTCACTGAGTTAACAACATTAACAACCAGGTGTACGCAGCTGTGAACTCTAGGATTAGGCTTACTTCCTAAAAAAATGTTTTCAGAAGAGGCCCTACAGCTGCAGTGACCTCTTGGAAAGGTGAGTAGCCTCCTTGAAAAGGAGACCTGAGGTCTTTTTACCCTGGGCGTTACGAGTGAGCATTGCTGTACTTGTTGTTGTTGTTGTTGTTGTACTTTCAGAGGGGATTGAGGCTCCCAACCTGTCGGTTCAACACAACTGAGACGTTTTCCCAGAACATACAATGTCACTGAACGGTGATGTCACAACTATAAGAGCATTATTCATATGTTTTTGCACGGTCCTAACTACATGTGTATATAGCTTTGTTGAGACCATATTATTCAGTTGATCAGTGATATTCTCTCTCACCTTTGACGTTGTTGCCTCTTCCATTACATTGATTTCTGATTCTGACTGACCCTATGTTTATCTCTCCCCCTATCCTGATTAGTATTAGCAGTTTCAACTTCGGGATCTCTTTTGATCAGAAACCGCATTGGCTATGGAAAATGAAAATATGCTTGACTGTCTTTTTGACATTTTAGGCAATATTAACTTGTTTATTAGAATAAATTCATCAGGTAGTCTATATACACCCTTTCCAACGCTATACCCTAAACTTTACGCTTTACTGCACGCAAAACAATAAGCAGTAAGCACCAACCAATGAGAGTGATTATGAACTTAAGAAAGCTGATTGGTCAAAAATATATGTTTGGGGCCAATAATCTTAACATAACCATAGACTTAAATATTAATTTTAAAATGCTTGATAATCAAAATAGTGTGTAATCTGCATTTATGTCTTTTTTATATTGTTATTTTTGATGTTGTTCTTAGATGAATTATGCACTCTACTAAAGTTCTTCTTTCTTCTTGACTTACTCTCACTACCTTTTTGATCCTTACCACAGCAACATTCTCTGTTTTTTTCTTTCTGTCTTTTAAACCAGGCTGTTCTGTCTCTGTTGGGGAATTCTGAGGGTTTTAATAGCTTTGTCTCAGGTCTGAAGGAAAAACTGCTTGCGTCAGATGGGTCCAATAGCAGCCGTCCTTTAGTGTCTGTAAAGGACTTGGATGCTCTGAAGGCCCTTCTTTTGGATTCAGACCTGTCTTCCAGACTACAGCTTCCAGGGGGTGCTGTAATCCAGGACTGGGAGCCCTTGAAACTCATGGAGAGTAACCTTCACATCTTGGCAAAGCGAAACCTGACATGGTTTGTAGATGGTTCTTGTGGGAAACCCCTGTTCATGAGCCTCCACACACCTCTCTATCCTATTCCATTTAATGGAGGGTCTCTACGTTTTAATATCGACCTGTACGGGACAGACACTTCTTTAGCAAAGAAGGCATTAACAGCTCACCTGGACAGTGCGAAAAGTGAGATTCAAGGAATAGTTGTGGTTCACATATATATGCATCAGGCTATATGGGAAGATTTAAAGCAGTTTTGTGTGGGACATGACACGGTGAAGCAGTTTCGGGATTACTGGGAGCAGCTGTTAGTGGAAAGAGCGTTATAATGATATCTAAAGAGGATAGAGAAAATAAAAATTTTCCTGAGATAAAGAAAGACTTGTTTAATTTTTTGGTGATTGATGTTGTATTGATCATAATGGACTTGTCAGCTTTGTTTAAACAAAGTGTTTGTTTAACATGTTAAATCACTATTGTATAACAAAATTGTAGCACTTTTGTAATTTGTGTCTGAGTGAAACAAGGCAAACAAACTGTGAACTCATTACTATAAAATGTGCTGATGTCAGAAACATGAGGCATGTATTTGTTCCTGCATGTCTCATGAGTACAGAATGATTTATGAATTGAATGTTTAAAAGAAAAGTACTTCATACTTCACACGCATGTGCTTACAATAAAAAAAAAAAAAAAATCAATACTGTATAAACAACAACTTCAAAATTAATCATTAAACTTTTTCAAAATAAATACAACAAAATTGAAAGTCACAGTGTCTTTTACTGTATGTATGATACATTACAGCTGTTAGGCAACTGATATCGGCAGTGACAAGAAAAAAGGATGTTAACACTGGAAAATCAGCCTCTTTTTCCACTAGGGTATTTTGTAATTGCCTTTCATGATGGAAAAGCACACGAGGAGTCCTTGGAGAAAATATGTGATGTCTGAGAAACAGGCAACAGTGTAATGGATGTGCTGAGAATCTATCCATCAGCAAATTATTCTCTTCCTCTGACCATCTATGTTGTTCCCCCCTCTCTCTCTTTCTCCATCACATTCTTTCCTGTTATTTTTTCCCTTCGTAATACTCTCTCTTTACTTTGCAACCATGATTTATGTCTTTCCGTCACGCTCACCCCTTCCATCGTTCTCACTATTCCACCTCTGTCCTTTTGTTTCTCCTCCTCCATTAGTTTCACGTCACTCTTGCTCTGCTGAAGCACTTGGCTTGTCATTACACTCATTTAGTTCCAGTTTTGTCTCTCAAATAATGTCCATCTGTTCCTCGTACCAGACCTTATTACAGAGCATCTCATGACAGAGCAGATCACTTTCTCCCTCCCTCTTTTCACAAGCACACATGAAGACACCCATCCAGACACACAATTACATCAACTTCATTAAATAGACTGATGGAAAAAGTGGAGATATTTTGTGCACTCATGAAATATTACATTTGAGGTGTACACTGTATTTCATGCATGCTGTTATAAAAAGCTTATATGACATTTATTTAACCAGATTTCTAACTTGTCACATTCATTCTGACATGCAATACATTTGATCATGGACCATGAGAGACTGAATTATTAACATATGAGAAAGGCTTAACAACTGCATCATTGATTAACTTAACAAATTATCAGTCACAAACTGGATGGTATTCAGTGGATAACAGTAGAGAAAACATTTCAAGTATGTTAGTGAAAAGAGCAGAAGATAATGAAAACTGCACACTAAATGAGTCACTTTATTGTCATGAGTTACTATTATGTTTTCTTTCTATGAGTTTAAAGCACATTTATACAGCTAAACTTTTGGGTAACAGTTTTCAAAATGTTTTATTTGTACAAAATTGCACACTCTGATCTGTGACAATGAATTTCAACACTATTCAGTACTTTTACAATTAATTTACATTATCTAAATTTATTTTAAATTTATTTTATGATGTTTCATTTTTTATTTTTCATTTATTTTATATTATATAATATATATTTTATATTTTTTAAATTATTTTTATTGTCTTCAAAACTCATATAAAACTTATTTAAAATTATGTAAAAACATAAGCTATAAGCAGATAGTGTAACCAGAAGTGTGTGACGACTTCTCATTTGAACTTGATGCTCAGATGAGAAATGCATTTTGGGCCAGTTTTCAAGACAGATTAAACCAAGGCCAGGACTAAGAGGGGACTGCTGTAACTGACAGTGAACTTTAATCTTGGATTTGACATAATGTAACGTTGGTTTTGGGTTTTGTTTCATGTTCATGTTTCATGTCACATAATCTATATCTGAGAAACAGTCCTTTGTGTGTCTTTTACTATCAGGCACAGAGCAGACAGGCTCAAAGAAGGCCTCTTTTGTAAAGCTTTTATGAATGAATTTCAGTACACAAAGCATCCAACAAGCTGAGGAAAATTAAATATTATTTTGCACACATATAAACAACTTTAAATTAATTCAACTCAAGGTCAGTCATAGTTATTGACCTTGAGTTAAATATAAGATCATTGTTTGCTTTATGACTATCACTCTGGAGAATCTGCAAGGCCTCCAAAGTAATTCTCTCTCTATTCTTTCTCTCCTTCAGCAGCACAAGTACAAATCAAAAATAAATTTGAATGGTCAGTTGCAGGGTAATGTCTAATAATGATGGAAGGACAATAATATGTATACATGTTATACAGTGGATCACAATAATAATTCTGTTAGTCTAAATTGCATTTTGTGGGTCATATATGACTTTGGGGGAATTTCATTCATACACTTCATTAATGAAGACCTTTAATCCTCCTCTCAGTGTCTGTCTGTCTTTGTACATGAATGAGAGTTATTTTTCCAGCAATGCAGACAAAGCATCCATAAAAATAAGACTGGAATTGATGCCTCAAATTTCTACAGTAGAAAAGACTGCAGTTCCATTTTTCACCAAAAGCAGGTAGCACTGAGCTGCCTCTCGTGTCCTTATTGAAATACAGCTCTGTTAGTCAGAGCCATTACCGCAGAAGTGATAATGTGGCTGTTTTGGCGACTGGGAAAAGCAGGGGTGGGGTGTAAGGACACAGTTCTCTGAAATGTTTTTGCTGGTGAAGATCTGAGTTACAGTAGTTAGTTGGTATTTAGAAGTTTTGTCAGACTTTTTAAAGGATTAGTTCACTTTCATATAAAATTTTCTTGATAATTTACTCACCCCCATGTCATCCAAGATGTCCATGTCTTTCTTTCTTCAGTTGAAAAGAAATTAAGGTTTTTGATGAAAACATTCCAGGATTATTCTCCTTATAATGGACTTCAATGGCCTCCAAACGGTGGAAGGTCAAAATTATAGTTTCAGTGCAGCTTCAAAGGGCTTTAAATGATACCAGACGAGGAATAAGGGTCTTATCTAGCGAAACGATCGGTCATTTTCGAAAACAAAATGTAAATGTATATGCTTTATATAAACAAATGATGCCTTCCAAGTGCTTCGGCCAAAACCGTACTTTCGTATTCTTCAAAAAGCTTACGCTGTATGTCGTACGCCTTCCCTATTCTACTTACGGAACGAACGCAGCGCCAGTTACATTTTTTCCGTAAGTAGAATAGGGAAGGCGTAGGACATACAGCGTAAGCTTTTTGAAGAATACGAAAGTATGGTTTTGGCGGAAGCACTTGGAAGGCATCATTTGTTTATATAAAGCATATACATTTACATTTTTTTCTAAAATGACCGATCGTTTTGCTAGATAAGACCCTTATTCCTCGTCTGGTATCGTTTAAAGCCCTTTGAAGCTGCACTGAAACTATAATTTTGACCTTCAACCGTTTGGAGGCCATTGAAGTCCATTATAAGGAGAATAATCCTGGAATGTTTTCATCAAAAACCTTTAATTTCTTTTCGACTGAAGAAAGAAAGACATGAACATCTTGGATGACATGGGGGTGAGTAAATTATCAGGAAAATTTTATATAAAAGTGAACTAATCCTTTAAGATCTGTCCAAGTAATGCAGTGCTTGAAACCTCTGGAAGTACAAAGGGTAAAATGCAGCTCTCCCTTGATTTGAGTTACTGGATTTGACTAGAATGACTCAATGCTTTATGTCGTTTCTTGCTAATTTGCTTTCTTTCACTTCCTGGCACTTGTATGGATTTGACCTAGCCACATGACGCATCTCAGAAATGGAAGAGAAAGAGAGAGAACTGGTTGCTGCTGGAGCAGATAATTATTATCATGATGATGATGATAAGCCACTCTCTGTGTTAAATTTGGACTTCACTGAGCTTCCGCTGTAGATTATCCCAATTTTACTACCCTGTGGGCCACTATCAGCGTGTGCGGGTCTGCAAAGTACCAGTTGTCATGGGCTAAAGACTTACTAAAGAAGCGATTACCTGAAAACGAGGTACTTCACTCACATTTTGTCAAATTACACATTCAGATATGTTTGGTGTGAATTTGGCCTTGTAGTGATTGTACTACAGCAACGACATTTAAAATACTGTGGAATGAAGGGTGTTAGAGGTCATTTAAGACAATTTTGTGCCACAGAGCTGTTCAGAGATGCTCTATATATGAAACACCTATTGTTTACAAGTGTTACAAAACTATACCGTGATGATGATAGTTTTGTTTGACATTATGGCTTTAAATTCTTCAGTAACTGTCATAAGGTGAACCAGTGATCCCATAAATTAACAGATGTAGCACTATTTACAGTTCTGTCATGACAACTTTCGGAGTGTTTGGCATGCTAATGGATATTACAATATTGATATGTTTGATCTTGGCGGAATAGGTCTTCTACGCTGCTGTGAGCAAGTAAGACATGCTGCTGCTGTACAATATAGTGTACATGAATTACCTGTAGCAGATCTATACAGGTGGAGCTGGGGAAGGTGGAGGGTTTCTGAAAGTGCGCTGCAACTGCTACAGCAAATGCTGACCACGTTTGAAGGATTGAAGGTTGAGCAGCGAGCTCATTGGCTACTGATACAGCAAGAACCAATCAGCTGTGCCCTATAGAGAATGATGTGATTGCAAGCAGATTAAGTTAAGGACCTACCAGCCTGTGCCATTTGAGTTTCATGACACAAATTTGTATTTATTTTGTACTTTTATGGGGCAAATTTCTGATCAAAATAGTTGAAATATCCTCATATAAAATGATGCTAGTGGTAAAACTGTTACTGTACTATTGTACTGTATTATGATGCATATTATTTATAATATTATATATTAGATTTATGTTACAGGAGAACATGAATCTATTCTTTTCCAGCTCATGCTTAAATTAGAATATATTGACACTTGTTTTAACTTGTCCAAGTAGGACGTTTCATGGATTTACATAATTACATTTGATGACAATAGAACAAGGACCAATAAAACGTAATTAAGACAAAAGACAAAGGCATAAAGATTTTTTTTTTCTTTTTTTTTTCTTTTGCTTATGAATGGCTTGGTTCTGAACAATTTTTTGGAGTTTGCAATTAAAAAGGCATCAAACCAACTGAAATAACAAAATAACATTGTTAGACTGTATGATTAATCAGATTACCACTGTTATTAAATTATTCTTTTTACTTTTCTCCTTAATGAGTAGAGAAAAGAACTCACGTCAGAGATAGGCAAACTTGCTTCACTTTGGGTTTGTTTCCAGATGCCAAAGACAGCATTTAAGAGCAGCTATTAATTTACTTTAATAACCCCCTCATCATGACTCACCCTCCCAATGAGTGTCCATATGTCTTCTTCAACCTGTTGACTCAGATTCGGATTGTCCGAGCAGCAAAGGCCTCTAGTAATTATACAATGTTGCAGGAACACAATGTACAAATTCCACATAATTTTCCAAACAATAAAGCCATCAGAGTAGCTTCACTTCCTTTTCAGTTTAGTGCTTCACTAATTAGTCACCTTCTTAAAGACAGAGGACAGGCATTAATTGATAAACATTGGGACAAAATTATACAGAAGCAACCATGATGCCATGGCAGTTCTTAATCACAGGAAATAAGCCTAGGAATGGAGGATGATGTGTGCCATTAGGCCCAGAGCATGCTGGGTAAAGAAGCAGCTATTAGAGAAACATTAAATTAGCGTAATTCTCACTCAAAGGAACAGTTTAGAATGTGTGTGACATGGGGTGGGAAAAAGGAGAAAAAGAGGGTCGAGAAAGGTGGAAGAAAGTCTGTGCAGGAGCAAATGAGTCAAACTGAAGTGCTTAAAATGGAAATTGGCTGCTTGTGTTAGCAAAATCGTTTGAAGCACTTATGAAACATTATTAAAATTAAATATAAAAAATGAAATTGCAATTATATTTCACAACTTTTTCTTACCGTATTTTTGATCAAATAAATGCAGCTTTGGTGAGAAAAAGAGAACAGAAGACAAAACATTTATCAATAGCATGAGCCGTAAAAGTTATATGGGATTCTAATATGGGATTATTGTTCCTTTATTCCAAATAAAATAGATTATGATGCACAAATAAATAAAAATTAAACATATTCACAAATAAATAGAATGAGATCCACAAATATATGTTAGGAGTTTCACAAAAATGAATTCATAAATAAATAAAATGATATTTGCAAAAAATAAGTATTCACAAATATGTTTTTATGTCACTCAAATCAACTCTACCTGGCATTCATTTGTGAATCACTTCCTGTACATTTGTGGATTTCTAACCATTTCTAGCGTCAAGACATGCAGACAGATCTACAAATAGGTGGACTGCACCCACTGTCTACTCAGTCATTTGCCTTTTCTCTGTTTTAAATAAATTCTTTTACATTCATCTGTTCATTACTGCCATACCCTGTCATGCACAGTTGACACCCCTGGAACTGGGAAAAGCAACCAAAATATTATAGTTTGTATAATATTTAAATATTAAATATTGTAGTTTAATTAATGGCATGTATTTAGTTTAATTAATGACTAATTTGAAAGCCAATGACATAGTTTAACTGCCAATATATCATTGAAATTCCCAAGGTTACTATCAAAAACTTTAAAAGACAGTTTAACCTTTGCCCGGACTCATTATTGTATGATTACGTCAACCTGTGTGTCATTAGCTTGTGTATATAAGCCTTGTGTTTTCTTTCACTCATTGCGAAGTCTTGTATGTTATTACACTGCATTTCTGAGTGTTATCCTGGTTCCGTGTGTCTTGGTTTTTTTATTCTCTGCCTGTTTTCTGGATTACCCTTTTGCCTGTGTTTTCTGCCCGGTTGCTCATTTAGATTGTTTGCCTGTGTGTTATGATAACTATTCTAGATTGTTCCAATAAAGCGGCAATTGGATTTTCAACCCAAGTCTCAGAGCAGTTTGTAACACACGTAAGTGTGTGTATATATATATATATATATATCGGGGCGTTTCCTCCGAGGAGGCAAGGGAGGCAGTGCCTCCTCAAAAAATTAGGATGAGAAAATAATCCATATTACAAAAATAAAACAAAGCAAATATTACAGAATGTGACAATAAAAAATGTACAAGTCACTTGTTTTTCTAAAGGAACACTGTCCAGCAGCGACACCCGCAGGTAAAGTTACAGCAGGAGTCCGCTTCTCTCGTGCCTCCCTTCCCCTCATAGAAAAAACACAAATAAAATATATTGTTTAACCCTCTATGGTACGTTGGTACCTATGGTATAGTCTATTTTAATTTGTTTTTAATAAAATTAGACTTTTAAATGAACTTTTAAAAAAATAAATTAATTAAAAAAGGAATGAAAATGTTGATTGATATTGTTATAGTGTCCAATTTTAAGCAGTAAAAAACACCACAAATATTTTTTCCTCATTGATATCATATTGCGTACCATAGAGGTGTTACGGTACTGCTGGTGTATCAAACACACGACGAGGAAGATAATAGTTAAACAAGTCTTTACTTGATAATCCAACGAGAGAATACAGAATCCTGACAGGAACATACACCAACGTAGAAACAAACAATACCCGACAATGAACTGAACACAAACAGGAACTTAAATACACTGATGAATTAACTAAAATGACAAACAGCTGTGATGAATGTGATTAGTGTCCATGGTGACTGATTGTGGCAGGAAACTAGAACAAAGGAACACGTGACAGAATGAATACCAAAACAAACAGAACATGACGTGACTGTGACAAGAGGGTTAAATTGTTACTGCCTTTAGTTATTATTTTGGAATAAATGTAAAAATGCTTAAAACACTAAATTGATGAGATTGACTTGGTTTTAATAAATAGAACATTAATTATATTGTTAATATAAAAATACAAAATTTAATTGTATTTTGTTTCTTTTTTTTCTTTTTTGATGTAATGTTCATTTAACGAGGAAAATGTGACAAGTAACAGACATGAATTTACATTTGATTTATAAAAAATAAAAAATAAAAATAAAAAACTGTGAGGTCATTGTTTGCCTCCTCATTTCAGAACACCACTGCATGTCACTGATATCATTTTTTGGCATGATTTAAATAATTTATTTGTCAGTTTTATATTTGAATTAATAAATTGATCATTTGAAAACATTTGGACCTCTATATGTTAATGCACACATTATATGAATATGTTCATATATCAGTTCATAAATTATATACATTATATTTAAATAAAACATATATAAAAGTTTCAACTGTCAATTTTCCACCATGCAGAATTGCCACAGGGCTTAGCCACAGTGCCATGCAAATGTCAGGGGGAAAAACAAACAAAACAAACAAAACACAAAATGTGATTTTGTTTCTTGAAAATGACCTTTTCTATCAGAAAATCTGGCATATCTGCCTGACATTTGTTTCACATCCTCACTGCAAAAATGTCCATACAATTAATTTGTTAGAATGGAATATCTTTATCATGTCATCAGGATATCTTTATCTACACATTTAACCACCAATATTTTAGGGAATGTGCAGTGATGGTTACAGGCTGTAAGTACCAATATTATATAAAGAGTGTGTGTGTGTGTGTGTGTGTGCGTGTGTGTGTGTGTGTGTGTGTGTGTGTTTCCAAACCTGCTCACAGCTTTAAAACTCTACAAAATAAACTATGAGTCATCACAGTATGCAGTAACGGACATTTGCAGTTCTTTTATCCTTCTCTGCCTTCATAAACCAACTACATTTCTGTAATTAACACTTTATGTACAATTAAAAAAACTTAAATGTGCTTTATACAGTACAATTAAACCTTCTAAAAAAGCAGCAAATGGGTCTGCTGTCATTTGGAAAGACATAATTGTTGAGAGGCTGGAGGAATCTTGGGTTTGCCTTAAATTAAGCACAACAGATAAACAATGTGTCTGCCTCAAATGTGACACATGCTACTTTCCCTGAAGTCTGTTACCCCAACTAGAAATGGGTTCACATAATGACACATAATGGTCATTCACACTCTCTCTATATGCACAGTCCATAAAAGAGTGCATCAGCCACCCACCGATTATGAGAAAAAGACTATTGCTGTGTAAGAATATGCATACTTCCATACTATATAGTATGCATGGCAAAAGAGTAGTATGTCTGAATCCATAGTATCCAAAAAACAGTAGGTGAAAAGTACCTGGATGACCTATTATGTCCACACAAGATTCTGGAGTGCGCATTCGAATTTGGTAGACACTTTACTACAGGAAAGAAGGTTTGTTTTTATTATTATTATTTATTTAAAAAAATTTCACATTTATCTAGAAATATTTTTTTATTTGAAATATTACATTTATTTAGATTTTTTGTTTAATTAATGTATTTATCAATGAATGTATTTGTTTGTTTGTATTGTATTGTATTGTATTGTATTTGTATTGTATTGAATGTATTTTTGTTGCAGTCAGATTTGATTTTTCTTTATTCACACATATGCCTTTTCTCTAACTGATCCTTTTCTGTTTTTACTTTTCTACTCTAAGTCTCCACATCTGTTCATGGTCTAGTAGTGAGCAAACAAGACTGCAGGCATTAAACCTCATTACTGGGAAGAGAGAATGAGAGAAAGAGCAAGACAGACAGACAAAAAGAGGGACAGCTTGAGAAATGAGAGGAGAACAAAATGAAGAGGGTCGACAAAGACGATTTAAGAAAAGAAGCAGGTGAAAGAGAGGAAGGACGAATGGAAAAAGAGCAACAGGAAGAAGAGTGAGACTTTGTCAGTTAAAGATTTAATATTGCTCCTTAAGAGTGAAGGATGTTAGTAAAGGCTTTATGACCCAAAGTAAAAGTGATAAAGTCAAGTCACCTTTATTTATACAGCACTTTATACAACAGCTTCACAGTAATAAACAGGAAAATATCAGAATCAATGATGCAAACTTCATCAAATATGAGACAAATTCTATTTCTGCTGTTAAGCAGTTCTAAAAAGACATTGGTGTCATTATTCAGATCAAGTCAGTTTATTGTTGATTCATTTTAGTTCAATAACTGTGTTAAAGTTCATCAATTATAAAACAAGTTCAATTCAGCTATTAGCAGCTCTACAGAAGACAACAGTGTCATTATTCAACTCTTTTTAGTTCAGTGTTGATTCAATTCAGTTCAGTAACAGTGTAGATATTGCAAAATTGGTCAAGTATGAAACGAATTCAAAGCAACTCTGCAGAAGACAATAGTGTCATTATTCAGCTCAGTTAAGTTCAAGTTTTATTCAGTGTAGTCAGTAGATCATCACGAATCAAATTCACCAATGCAGATTTCATTAAAGATGGCTGATTACAGGCTTCAGCAAAAGGTTCATCAGATGACCAAATCACTATCAAACCATCTGCTGAAGCGCCACCCAATTCTTTCCAGACATCTACAGTTTGTCCAGCTTATTTGTCACAGCTTTGCCCCAAATGCATCACCATGACAAAAGTCTACTGCTGAGAAAGGACTGATCTAGAAGGGCAGGGTATCAGATGACGCACACCACCTAGGTACAAGTAAGACTAGCTCAGTCATGTCACCAAAAACCTCTGGTAATTTACCATCCTGCGATTTGTTTTGTGTTTTAAACACAAAGCCATTTTGATCCGTCTGCTAATGCGAGACCCTTTAGTTGGGTTTAGGGTTTAGTCATTTAGCATCCACCGTGTGGCCCTTGATAAGCACTATCTCTTTTTTAAGCCTGACAACCAAATGTGCATCATCAATCCTGCCTTCCTCTCCGGTTGCACTGATTAAATTCGCTACATGTTGGCAGCAACAGGCTCTTGTAAGGTGCTATGTGACAGTAATTGAGATTATGATGATGCACTTCTTCATCATGCTGTCATTATTAATCATGTAAGTACTTGTTGCGTTAGCATGGTGGTGGTTGCGGGATCCACTCAGAGAAAAACAAACAGGGAGCGTCACTGTCACTGCAACAAGCTGTTCCTTCATCTGGTCCAATAGCAGTTTACTCATATAACAGAGATAGCGGCCAATGTGATGTGCGTCTCTCTCGCACACACAGTCAGAAGGAACATGTGCCACAGCAGCATACAGAGACAGCAAAATGCCCTCCAAACAAACCATTCAGTTTCATACACTTCTAAAATCATAAACAAAACACAAAAGGAGCAACACAACTTACATATATTTATATATATTATATACTAAGTTTGGGGTCTGTAAGAATTTTAAATGTTTTTGAAAGTCTCTTATGCTCACCAATGCTGCAGTTATTTGTTAAAAATACAGTAAAAATAGTAATATTGTGAAATATTATTACAATTTAAAATGGTAATGTTTTCTATTTTAAAATATCTAAAAATGTATTTTATTTCTGTGATGGTAAATTTTCAGAACTGAATTTTCAGCAGCCTTTACTTAAGTCTTCAGTGTCACATGATCCTTCAGAAATCATTTTAATATGCGAATTTGATGCTCAAGACACATTTCTTAATTTAGAAAAGAACAAAAGAATTTAATAAGTTATAATTTGTAGCAGAGCAGAGATCGTTATAAAAACACTTGTTTTTACACTTGATCACTTTAAAGGGTTAGTTCACCCAAAAATGAAAATTCTGTCATCATTTACTCCGCCTCAAGTTGTTCCAAACCTGTATAAATTTCTTTGTTCTGCTGAACACAAAGGAAGATATTTGGAAGAATGTTTGTAATCAAGCAGATCTCATCCCCCATTGACTGCCATAGTATTTTTATTTCCTACTATGGTAGTCAGTTGGGTGTGTATATATATATATATATATATATATATATATATATACACACACATACACTGCTCAAAAAAATTAAAGGAACACTTTTTAATCAGAGAATAGCATCAAGTCAGTTAAACTCCTGGGATATTGATCTGGTCAGTTAAGTAGCAGAGGGGGTTGTTAATCAGTTTCAGCTGCTTTGGTATTAATGAAATTAACAACAGGTGCACTAGATGGGCAACAATGAGACGACCCCCAAAACAGGAATGGTTTTACAGGTGGAGGCCAATGACATTTTTTTCCCTACTCATCTTTTCTGACTGTTTTTCACTAGTTTTGCATTTGGCTAGGGTCAGTGTCACTGCTGGTAGCATGAGGCGATACCTGGACCCTACAGAGGTTGCACAGGCAGTTCAGCTCCTCCAGGATGGCACATCAATACGTGCCATTACCAGAAGGTTTGCTGTGTCTCCCAGCACAGTCTCAAGAGCATGGAGGAGATTCCAGGAAACAGGCAGTTACTCTAGGACAGGGCCATAGAAGGTCCTTAACCCATCAGCAGGACCGGTATCTGCTCCTTTGTGCAAGGAGGAACAAGATGAGCCAGAGCCCTACAAAATGACCTCCAGCAGGCCACTGGTGTGAATGTCTCTGACCAAACAATCAGAAACAGACTTCATGAGGGTGGCCTAAGGGCTCGACGTCATCTAGTGGGCCCTGTGCTCACTGCCCGGCACCGTGGAGCTTGATTGGCATTTGCCATTGAACACCAGAATTGGCAGGTCTGCCACTGGCACCCTGTGCTTTTCACAGATGATTCAGATTCACAAGGTCTGGAGAAGCCGTGGAGAGCGTTATGCTGCCTGTAACATCGTTCAGCATGACCGGTTTGGTGGTGGGTCAGTGATGGTCTGGGGAGGCATATCCATGGAGGGACCTCTACAGGCTAGACAATGGCACCCTGACTGCCATTAGGTATCGGGATGAAATCCTTGGACCCATTGTCAGACCCTACGCTAGTGCAGTGGGTCCTGGGTTCCTCCTGGTGCACGACAATGCCCAGCCTCATGTGGCAAGAGTATGTAGGCAGTTCCTGGAGGAGGAAGGAATTGATACCATTGAATGGCCCCCACGCTCGCCTGATCTAAATCCAACAGAACACCTCTGGGACATTATGTTTCGGTCCATCCGATGCCAACAGGTTGCACCTCAGACTGTCCAGGAGCTCAGTGATGCCCTGGTCCAGATCTGGGAGGAAATACCCCAGGACACCATCCGTCGTCTCATTAGGAGCATGCCCCGACGTTGTCAGGCATGCATACAAGCACGTGGGGGCCATACAAACTACTGAGTACCATTTTGAGTTGCTGCAATGAAATTTGAGCATAATGGACTAACCTGCTGCATCATTTGTTCACTTTGATTTTCGAGGTGTCTTTGAATTCAGTCCTCTGTAGGTTGATAATTTTCATTTCCATCAAACGATGTGGCATCCTTTCATTCCTAACACATTACCCAGTCCATATCAGTAAATATATCCAGCATGATATTTTTCCCCATTGAGATCTGAAGTGTTCCTTTAATTTTTTTGAGCAGTGTATATCTCAATAAATTAGAATGTCGTGGAAAAGTTCATTTATTTCAGTAATTTAACTCAAATTGTAGAACTCGTGTATTAAATAAATTCATTGCACACAGACTGAAGTACTTTAAGTCTTTGGTTCTTTTAATTGTGATGATTTTGGCTCACATTTAACAAAAACCCACCAATTCACTTTCTCAATAAATTAGAATACTTCATAAGATCAATAAAAAAAGGATTTTTTAAACAGAAATGTCAGGCTTCTGAAAAGTATGTTCATTTCTATGCACTCAATACTTGGTTGGGCCTCCTTTTGCATGAATTACTTCATAATTATCAGTGCGGCGTGGCATGGAGGCAATCAGCCTGTGGTACTGCTCAGGTGTAATGGAAGCCCAGGTTGCTTTGATAGCGGCCTTCAGGTCATCTGCATTGTTGGGTCTGGTGTCTCTCATCTTCCTCTTGACAATACCCCATAGATTCTCTATGGGGTTCAGGTCAGGCGAGTTTGCTGGCCAATCAAGCACAGTAACACCATGGTCATTGAACCAGCTTTTGGTACCTTTGGCAGTGTGGGCAGTTGCCAAATCCTGCTGGAAAATGAAATCAGCATCTCCATAAAGCTTGTCAGCAGAAGGAAGCATGAAGTGCTCTAAAATTTCCTGGTAGATGGCTGCGTTGACTGTGGACTTCAGAAAACACAGTGGACCAACACCAGCAGATGACATGGCAGCCCAAATCATCACTGACTGTGGAAACTTCACACTAGACTTCAAGCAACATGGTTTCTGTGCCTCTCCACTCTTCCTCCAGACTCTGGGACCTTGAGTTCCAAATGAAATGCAAAATTTACTTTCATCTGATAAGAGGACTTTGGACCACTGAGCAACAGTCCAGTTATTTTTCTCCTTAACCCAGGTAAGACGCTTCTGACGTTGTCTTTGGTTCAGAAGTGGCTTGGTACGTGGAATGTGACAGTTGTAGCCCATTTCCTGAAGACGTCTATGTGCGGTGGCTCTTGATGCACTGACTCCAGCTTCAGTCCACTCCTTCTGATGTTCTTAAATTGGCTTCGCCTGACAATCTTCTCAAGCCCACTTGTACACCTTTTCCTACCACACTTTTTCCTTCCAGTGAACTTTCCATGAATATGCTTTGGCACAGCACTCTGCGAACAGCCAGCTCTTTCAGCAATGACCCTCTGTGGCTTACCCTCATTGTAGAGGGTCTTGATGATCGTCTTCTGGACAACTGTCAAGTCAGCAGACTTCCCCATGACTGCTGTTGGGATTACTGACCTAAACCCAGTATTTATACCCTGAGAATGGTAATTTAATAGAACTTAAAATTAAATATTCTAATAATTTGAGATACTGATTTTTTGATTTTGATGAGCAGCAAGCTGTAATCATCAAAATTAAAACAAAAAAGTCTGGAAATATTTTACTTTGTCTAATAAATCTAGAATATATTTGAGTTTTACTTTTTGAATTAAATCAGAGAGAAAAAAAAACAAAAACTTTTTCATGATATTCTAATTTATTGAGATGCACCTGTATATATATATATATATATGAAAAATAAAAGTACCTAAAAACTAAATATATACATATGTTTTTTGTATATTCTGAAAATATATTATTTTGCTCTATGGGACAATTTGCACCATTGTTTCCAAAGCAGATATAATTCATTTGCCTCTCTTAACAGGTACTGATACATTGGCACCACTGAGGACATTCTCACCTCATCAGTAATGATTTGGTTAGGGGCTACATCTGTCCATACTAGTGACCTGATCAGGAGGTGTGCAGATAAAATCATGCCTAACCCTCCCTTCCCCACCACCTTCCAATCTAAGCACCGCCTTCTAGCAAGCAGTTCAAGTCAACAAAATGCACGGTGTCTTTAAATCCGCAGCAGACCTCTCTACTGATTCGTTCAGTATGCACTGGTCAAATGTGCAATTTTGCTTATGTTTTAATGAGTACATATTTCATAAATGCAGATCTATCTGCATGCTTAATTGTTTTATTCATGTATTGCTCTGGCTTTAGCTGTCCGTATTAACACTGATTATGGTTACCTAACAGGCTAATATGAAGAAATAATTAGACCTAGGCCTGTTTGTGAACAAGCAGTCTTTCATAAAGTCAAATGCAAACAAGAAGTGTTTGTGTATACCCGTTTTTGTTTGTTCATTGGCAGTCCGTTTTTCAATATGGCCGATGTCTGTTTGTGTGTGCAAAATAAAAAGAAGCATGTTTGACCTTTTTCTGTCAATCTCCACATCTGTTCATTGATTATGCATGTGTGTATGTGTGTATGACTACAGTGCGTATAAATTGGCAGGCCATAATTAAATGCACAGACCTCTCCACTATCTCCACCTCCAGCACCGCGCCAGTGACGCACGAGCCAGCAGCAGGAGAGTGAGTCATACAGCCCTCGGGGAGCCGCACCCCTCCTTCCTCTATCTTTCTCTGCCTCTCTCTCCTTCTCATTCATTCCTTTTGCTCTCATTTTTTTCCTTGTCCTTTTTCTCTGTTGTCCTTTCACTCACTTTAGCATTCGGTGTAATGTTAAATACTCTCATTTATTGATCATCCTGCTTTTTTTCCCTGTTGTTTGTGCCTTGTTCTGCTCACTTTGCTTGTTTCTTCTTAAATACACACACATTATATTCAAGTTTGTTTGTACAGCGCATTTCACAATACATATTGTTTCAAAACACCTATACAGAAATGCTTGTTTCAATGTTACAGTTAGGAATTATTCTATTATTAGCGAGAGCTGAGTGTGTCAAAGTAATGTCTATGACAGTAATGTACAGCTATAAGATAATACGTTATGTGGTTAGTTAACATCCTTTATTCAGTTAAGCAGACACAATGAATGTGCTTGTGCTCGTAATAATTAGGATAATAACATATACACTGTAAGAAAAAAATAAATAGATAAACAGAAAATGTACTTGTTTTCTGCCATGACATTCCCATCATCCAAATATGCCTACATCCATACTATATAGTAGATAAAAAACAGTACATGAGCCCAGTAGTATGTCCAAATTCATAAAAAAGTAGGTGAAAAGTACCTGGATGACCTACTACTTCCTGCAAGTTTCAATCCAATGGACACTATCCCTTACTATCCCTTGAAGCCATAGGAGAGGATTTGTAAATGGCAATGAAGTGACGCAACTGATGCTGGTCACATGACAGTGACAACATAGCTAATGTAGTATGTCTAAATTTCATTTATACTACACACATTCATACCATATAGAAAGTACTTTTTTAAAGGGTTAGTTCACCCAAAAATGAAATTTCTTTCATTATGTACTCACCCTCATGTCGTTCTAAACCTTTATTATTACTTTATTCAACAATTTCTTCTCTTCCATGTCAGTCTCCTACGCTGTTCATGTAGTAAACGCAATGCAGAGCTTCCGGGTTCTACGTCAGAATGCCGACTCATTATTGGCCAGCTCCTGCGTCAGCATCACACGCATGTGTTGTGGTGCGCACATGAACAGCGTTAGCCAATACTGAGCCAGTAAATGGCAACAAAAGCATATTTTTGCGAATAAAAAGTATTTTCGTGGCTTCATAACATTAAGGTTGAACCGCTGTAGTCACATGGACTATTTTAACAATGTCTTTACTACCTTTCTGGGCCTTGAAAGTGGTAATTACGTTGCAGTCTATCAGAGGCCAGAAAGCTCACAGATTTCATCAAAAATACGTTAATTTGTGTTCCAAATATGAACGAATGTCTTACGGGTTTGGAACGACATGAGGGTGAGTAATTAATGACAGAATTGTCATTTTTGGGTGAACTAACCCTTTAATGGTCGTGAAGTAAGTTTCAAACCAAACTTAGTACTATACAGTATGCGATTTCAGATGCAGCAGTTATTACATTTACAGACATTTTCTTTAACCCTAAAACACAATTTGCAATGCGCAGTTCAGAATACAGGCAAACACCTGTGAAAAATCAATACACAAAATGAATATTAACAGTTTACAGACTTTTCTGAGTGTACACATGCCCAATGCCAAACCATTAGCTTGTGAAACATCTCTCAAGCCTCAATGAAACAGCCAGAGGGAGTCCCATTGGACTGACAAGCTTCGCTGTGGACTGCGGATCCCCTGCCAACTCTAGGTCTTTAATATTGACTATTCTGGAGCAAGGCAAGCATATTTTCCAGCATGACATAAACGTGACCCGTCCTTGCAGCTCAGTAGGAATCACTGACATTCTATAGATGGTTGATGTGGCAATATGCAGGGTGAGAAGTATGTCCATGGGTGTGTTATCAACAGATGACACACCATCTGGAGGCTAAAGGTAATGGTGAGATCAAGCACATGGCTGCATTTGCTGCCGCAGAGTCTCTACGATACTCATTAATCATTTCCGATTTAATGAATAAAAATTCTATGAAGCAATATTAATATGCCAGGTGTGTAGATTGTCCTAACAGAGTCTTACGTTGTGAGTGAGTTCATGTGTGTGAAAGGGCTTGTGAGATGACATTGAAAAGCTGTAGACAGTCGTAGGAACTGCAGTGGACTCTTTCTCTCTCTCTCTCTCTCTCTCTCTCTCTCTCTCTCTCTTTCTCTCTCTCTCTTCTCTCTTCGCCCACACGTGTGCAGTGGGGGGTGAAAGTGTGTGGGAGAGAGTCCAGTTCCAAACAAGGCGGTAAATCTTCAGGTCCAATAACATCAGCTCTATAGCACTACAACAAAAAGAAAGAGAGGAAGAGGAAGAGGAAGAATGAGGGGTGCAGTCATCTGACTAATGCGTATTAACATTATAGGGGATCTTAAAATTTAAATGGTAAATCTGCATTATTTATTTTTCTTTTTTTTTTTTTAAATATATATATCAAAAAAAGAATTTGACTATTTTATTCCATTTTTCCACTATAAAGAACCTTTTGTGGAATGGAAAGTTTCCATACATGTTAAAGTTTCTTCATCATAGAACCATAGATGTCAATAAAGAACCTTAAAAGTTACAATGAAAAGTAGCAACAGATCTCTTCTTTTTACAAATGTATATTGTGCTTTATACAATAAAGATTGTTTCAAAGCAGCTTCACAGTGATAAACAGGAAAATAACAATGAATGACAATTAATTGTGATGTACATCCTAATGTACAACAATATCGAAAATGAAAAAAAAAAATGTAGGTTGGGGACTTGGTTCATATACAGTTATGACATTTTGATTAAACATTATGAGGCAAAAAACTCTTTTAAAAATGACACCTATCCACAGATGAATTTGTAACAATAAGATATGCATTTAGAAAATAGATAGGGTGAACTGTCATTTAATGCCAACTTATATTGCAGATTCACTGACTGCGTGTGAAAACCTCTCTGAATCTGAAGCATTTGTGCATGAGGAGTGAGTGCGAGCGTCTATATAAATTTGCCCCTGTCTGCAATATTTATCTTTTTCACCAAATTACACTTCACATTTCATTCATCTCCTCTACTCCTCCTCTCTCTCCCGATCTTTCTCTCTGTGCTTCCGTCACGGCCCACAGAGCCCCCTTCTCCCCTTTCATCATTCTCCTCTTCCTACCAGAACACTTTCAATTTCAGGCCCCTCCGTTTTTTCCTCTATTTACATTCATAATACGTCGGTTTTTCAATCAATGCTTAAAATGTGCACCTCAGACTCAGATAAAGCCAGCTAATCTTACAGGGATAAAGCCCAGAATAAAAGTCAATAGAGTTTATCTTTACGTAGTACAGCTAATGTGAAAATAGTTTTAAATGTTGAAATATTTTTCACATTTGATGTAACTAAATGCAAAGGTGATAAATGTGGCCTCCGAGATTTAAGATGTAAACTAAAATAGAGTGTTTCATTAGTGAGAATGCTGAGCTTCAAAGTTTTTCCACATATCAAAACAGCAGATATGAGAGAAAGTGACAGCTGTTGAAACATAAAGAGAGACTTTCCAAAGTGTTACCTCTGTTGCATTGCTTCAAATATTGTTTGTGTATTAGGGTGCACAGTGTTTTATTGTCTCACTATACTGCAAAGCTATTGCTCTATTGTAGGGCAATAGGATATGTATCAATATCAATGACACTAAAAAGGGCACAGCCTGAAGGCTCAATAGGAGGAAAAAATGAATCATTCAGCATATTCTTACCCTCCTTGATAGCTGCCTTTGTCTGCTTCAGTCCCTATCTGCTTCTAGCTGTCAAATCATCTGTGGTAAAAGAATATTTAAATGGTGCACTGGGACCCCAGATGTGTCAAAAGTGATTCTGTAAGCCATGTTTTTCATCTTTCAACATTAATGTCATGTAGGCCATTCATCAAAACCATGGATGCTTATAAATCAATCACATCAGGCTGTGATTTTTCACTCTAAATTGAATCTGTAGGGAGGTAGTAAATGGCTTGCTATTTCAAAGTCAAGTAGCCATAAAGGAAATATAAACAGCTTCCAGATGCGCAGAGCACTTAAGTGCATTGTAAAGATCAGTTTGTCAAATTATTTCATCTAGTTGCGTTTTTTTTTTTTTTTTTTTTTTTTACATTTTAAAGGTTACAAATAATATTCACAGTGTTTTTCTATATGATATTATTCTGTATAATACTTTTCAAAAGAAAAAAGTTTTCATGAGGAATCCAAATGAAAATAAACTGATCAAGTGATTTCAGCTGCTCAAGTATGACGAACACCACAACAAAGTTTATTTGCATGATGAAAACATATAGCATAAAGAAAAGCATAGCATATATGCTCAGCTTTAAAATCTACAGATCTCACTCCCTCCCATAGGTTGTGGCCTGTTGCCCAGCACTAAAGCAGTTATATAAGCACTGCCAAACACTGAATCTTTCATTTTTATGAGTACTGATTGAAGCTTTAAAAAAAAAAAAAAAAAGATTTCTTTGGCAGAATGATGATTTAAAAAAACAACATACAAATACCTTATAAGGCTGCAGTCATAACAAAATGTTTACAATAAAATGTAAACACTTTTGCACTATAATGAATGAATGAATTGTTAAAAAGCACTCTGTAAGTGTTGGATTGCTTACTATTTTGGCAGCGTTAGTCTGAATTTCATCCACGTATGACTGCATCCCATTGCTGGCAATTTTAGAGGAAAGTTATTATGGCAATTGAAATATCATTAAGTCTGGACACTCACAGCTTTTGGCTCAGTCTAGCAATCTGAAAAGATGTATGAAAAAAAAAAAAAAAAAATGTACTTCTGCATATATGTGCTTCCCACCACTGATGTGGACTGTTCCATAAATAGAACCAATGGATCTGCATATCACTTTATTGGCAATTTCTCCAACATTGGTACATTATTTATCCTCATAGCTGAGCACAAATGTGCAACCATCCGCAAAGCACACATAAATACCATGACATTAGCTTCATTGATGGCATGCCTGTACTACCTCAGCAATTGGCTTTAGGTTATTTTGAGTAGAAGATTATCATCATGATCATATACATTAGGCCTAACATGAGAGGAAATATCATGACTAACTAACAGGTGTTTTCAAATGATTTTTGATGCTTGCCCCAATTTACTCTATGAGCTGCAATTTGAATGTTTTGTCACAACATTCATGCAATCCACTTAAATTTGAACAATAAAAATATAATTAACCCATTTTTGTTGATTCTGCATGAATCTTTTTCTGTTGTCATTAAGGTGGTTTATCTCTCAGCATTATTTGCTTAGGACTGCATGAGGAACAGCACACTTCCTAAACCGGAGAATAACTTTACAAAGCAATGGATATACAGGCTAACCTACTCGGACAATTAAGTGATAGCTTATTGTGTTAATTAATGTGACTGGATTTTGACTCCGCTATCTACTTAATTAAAACACCCTAAATGTCATGTTAGAACATTTACCCAAAGGTTAAAAGTTGTAGGAATAATTAAATTGGAAGGTGGTGCTGGCATGCTGTGTACATCACTGACAGGGGAACTCTGTTTGGATAGTTCTTGTGTTAGCAAGACTCGCTTCGCTTTGTTTGTACGTAAGCGTGGGCAGGGAGCCTCTGTCACATATCCAATTTAAGGGCAACCCTCCCACGCTTAGTTGTCTGAATCGATTATAAATGGATTGATTTTTTAAAAGCGCCTTTGGAAGGCTTCGGGTGCTGAAATTATGCTTGCTGTTGCGAGAGAGATTCATCTGAGGGAAGACCAAGATACGGTGGATGCCGCCTCATTAACTCCCAGTCAGAGCCGGGAGAACAAACGATCAGTTTGCACCGCCGCCGCCTTCGCAAAGAACGCCAACGCGGCGTTTCCCATTCTGCGACGTACGCAGCACAGGGCGGAAATGATGGAGGTGGAAGAATTTCTCTTTCGGCGTCAAAAGATCTTGGAGGGATAGGTCATTTGTCAACAGAGTGCTGTTAATTCTCCGAGGCAGAACCTCTTCAGTCGTCCGCTCCTGTGAGACAGTCGACGTCCTCTGGGTGAAGTTAACGTAAACAGACAGTTGGTTGCAGAAACACTATCTTCTCCGACAGCCATGTAAAGCCACTGTCAACTCATTCTCACCATGAGCTAATCCAATTCGTTCATGTTTAACGCTATAGACATTTTGAATGAAATCATATTGCAGGATTATCTTAACTTTCATAATAGAAAATATTCATTATCGTCACGTCACCATAGTGCCAGCAACGATCTACACGTAGTAACCAAAAGTGTGAAAGTCACACTTTCAAACGATTTCAAGACTGCTATTCTGCATTATATCCTGTATTAATGAGCAAAACTGTAGAGGTAGAAATTACATTAAAATTTAGATCGATAAACTGTTCTTTAATTACACGAGAAAGGAGGTTTAAGCACGTTTAAAATAATTTAACTAATGGCCCTTAGCAATAGCACTATTATAGTGAGCCAAAAGAACCTGTCGTAATGAAGAAAAATGAAGGCAATGCTAACTAATACAAGGCCAGTGCCAGGACCATCAGTTTTTTTTTTTTTTTTTTTTTTGTGAATGAGCTTGCTCACTCCTTCCCTGGTCTGAAGAAAATGGGAACGCTTGAGAACGCTTGCAGATTGCAGGAAAAGAGTTTTGGAACCGTTGGCTTTCTAAATTCCTTTAGGCACGTGGATAAGTGCACTAGGCCTAACGCGGTCCTGTCTGATTCCTGCTGTTGACAACCACACTGAATAAAGGCCCCGGTACATTCCCAGACAGTTGCTTACTAGCCCTGACACTTAATACGTGCAAAATGAACAATTCTAAATTTAAAGGAAAATGAAAGATGAATAACTATTGCACCACCTTGTTCATTATTAGGCATACACATTTTATTTTATTTTTATGTAGATACGAGGTCAAAAGTTGCTTAAAGGATTCAATAATTGCTTCATCCTTTTTTCTTTTTTTTCACCCTCGTGTCAAACATGACCTTTGTTTTTCCCGTGAAACACAAAGAGATGTTGGGGATGTGAGGGACTGGCAGCTTCATAACTCGCCATAACTTTCTTTTGTACGGAAAAAAAGAATATAGGCTAGGTCTAGACCGAGGGTGTCAGTCCCTAACATCTCCAAAAATAGTTACTTAATGGTGAAAGTTCAGTTTTGGGTGTATTATCCTTTCAAAATTTAAGTTGCCAGTTCGTTCAAATAGATAAGAAATACATTGTGGACGAAAGATGATGGGTCAATGAATACTAATACTGAGCGAATGATTACTTTCTTTTGTTATCGTTCACGGAATTTACAGAATACCGAGTATCTCTCTAACAAGGTTTCAAGCAAACCATGACTGCGAGCATTCCTGCACAAATGATACATTAAATTATGTCTGGAATTGCTTTTCTATTCAAAGGCTATAATTCAGATCAAGCTGACATTTATGAAAGAAATGTGCTAAATATGGAACGACACTGTACATTATGTGGCCTATTAACGTAATTGTCCTCTGCATTCTGAACAATAGACTATTAATGCAAGATGAAATTGTGTTTAGGCCAACTTAGCTAGAATATTTTAAGAGAAAATACAATAACCTGTCGTCTCTTTGTTGTTTGCATGTTGAATGCATTAGCCTACGTTGTAATTTTTAGATGGTCCACAATGGATACCATAGGCTACATGCCAGGAACGTTGTAGCCTACTGTAAATGTTTATTGTCAATTTGGTTTGGTAGAGAAAAAACGGTTGCAACAGCTTTTAATGATAATCATACATTTCAAACACTCATCAAAACATCCTGTAACATAATGTCACGACCTGGATGCGGAAGAAGCACATTACTCGCTAATGCAATAAATCCAGATCAGACAAAACATGTATAATAGCCTATGCATTCGGGTCGCTTTTGCACCATGCACTGACAACTGAAGCGCCAGCTGTTTCCTCTGTGAATATTATGGTGTAGGCTAATTGCATTTATACGTTTTGTTAATGAGGCAATGTACATCGTGATGAGAATTGTTGGTTCCTTTGTGTTGCTCTGTCAGTTTGCAGCTGCATCTGGAAGGGACCGGTCTCGCGCTCCCCGTGTTGTCTAGCCCTCTCTATTCGGCGGAAAAAAGTACTATTTCATTCATCCCGTTTCCTTCCATTCATCTGGGCACTGCAGCGTAGCGAAGACTCGGGGTTCGATCAGCACGAAAATTCTTATCAATGGAGAGAGTGACGTCAATGAGCTAGAGTGACGTACAGTCACGTGGGCGCAGTGGGGCCGAAATAAAAACACGGAGAGCTGACCGTGGTACTGAAAATATCCCCATAGCTCCGTGCAAGAATAGCCAACCATACGGCTTACACAAACGATATCACTACACAAACAAAACAGCAACATTCAAACAAAGCGTGTATTGTTGAAGCGGATTCATACACGTAAATCACGAGACTAACTTAACTTGAATACAAAGTTTGAAGAGGACACAATAAGTGCGTCGGACTGCGCTGCCCCTGACAGGATTCCCGGTAAGTCCCGGCTTTCTTTTTATAGTAACAGGGAACAGTAATGGCAGAAGGCGTGGGAAAATAAGTATATATTATTATGTGGAGGGAAAAAAACAAATTAAAAACGCAGACCGAGGCGTAAAGATTTTGCTATATTAGTTTGCATGTTTAAAAAACATTAATTGCTGGTATAAAAGATATTTGTACAAAAATATTTGTAATGTGTAATGAAATGATGAAATGTATTTTATGTATATGATGTATATGATTAAATGTATGAAATGTATATGTATGTGTGTGTGTGTGTGTGTGTGTGTGTGTGTATATATATATATATATATATATTTGTCTTTATATTAAAAAGGGGAAAAAATGGAAAAAAAAAAAAGCAGTAATGTAGAAAATAAAAGTATAACAATTATTTGTGAAGGAAGTAATAAAACTGATTAAACTTTAGTGATACTGAATATTGCAATGATGACTTTTATAATTATTGATGAAGGTGACGGGTATGATTAATGGCACAGCTCGCATAATGATTATTACCACGCCCTTGCTCATGCTTTCATCATCTTTCTCATCACCATAGCATTAGATACCCAAAATAACAACGTCGAGTCCAATCACAAAAGCGCACGAGAGACACTGACATTAAAAAACATGTTGTTTTGCTTCTGCTTGCCTTGACTTTTGCCTGTTGGAGTCCAATTTGACGTATTTTACATACTTGTAAATATTAGCTCATATGGAGCAAAGAAATGTTGACATCAAATTTAACAGCAGAGCATTCATTATCTGTTTTCATGTCTTTCAAATGTTGTTGATTGGGTTCAATTTGTGATAGACGTTTAAATCTTAAATCCAATAGTCTCAAAGCAGAAGATTATAGGCCTACTTGAGGACAAGGCGTCTTAGAGCCGGATTACTTGCGTTCTTTGTTGATGAGAGCTCCCCAGAGTGCTCTGTCATTGGAGGCAGTGGACGAGGGTGTTACTGTTAGCGCTGTTGTTACATCGTGGAGACACGACTATACAAGACCAAAAAAAAGTTGATCTTTTCAAATTTGAAAGGAGCTACAGACTGTTGTTTTTTTTAATAAAAATGAGAAATTGTGCATGCCAAACAGCTGTCAAACTTTAGATGTGTAAACCCATGCATCGTAAGCCAGTGGGCACATATTTGCGATTGCTGCAGTGTTTTCTTGTGCAACTAGGCTACGAGTGGAGTTCTAACTAAATAACCAGATTTTTACCATAAACATCTGTGTCGTGATGATCAAGCATTACGCGTCAGGATCGCTTAATCTCAGTGTCAGTTTTCATTACAAAATTAAAGTGAGCTAAGAATGCCGTTTTATTCACTGTTGTTGCGATCCCAAAGCTTTAAAATCCAAATTTCATGGAGTGTTTTATCCATATGAGTGCGAAATACTCGTATTTGGTTTTTTTTTTTTTTTTTTTTTGGAGCTCAAACTTGCTTTTCATGGTCATACTGAGATCCTCTGATCATCTTTGTATTGCTTACTCATTAACCTCCCACGCATCGGAAGGGCTCCCTGCTAAGGCGCTTTTCCTCCTATACCTTATTAGCACCGCGCCGCGTGTGCGAGCAATCACATGCACAAAGCGCTTCAGAGTCCTCACGAACCGCACCAGCTCAAGCCGCAGAGCCAATTAGAACGCCTTTGCAAAATCAGCTAAGCAGCAGACAATAACACATCAATTATAGCTTAACAAAAGATCCCCCCTCCAATGAGTAAACAATTTTTGTGCAAAATATAAATATGCTTTGTTAGACAGATCACTTCAGAATAGAAAAATCCTCACTGGATTTGACAAGGAAAAATAAAGTATTTACTAAAGCATATATTGACATTAGTTCTTCAATTACAGGAATGAGCAATTCATGAAATGCTCTCAGGTATCAATTACAAGTCATACATACATTTAAAAAAAAAAAAAAAAAAAAATCTAATATACAGTATGTGTTGCATTCAGGCAGTCTGCAAAGAAGTGAATGTGTGTCCACCATCTTACCTGAGAAAAATCTTCATCGTGAGCTAGAATGCTGTGC
Source organism: Mylopharyngodon piceus (assembly GCA_039654765.1). Lineage (NCBI taxonomy): Eukaryota > Metazoa > Chordata > Actinopteri > Cypriniformes > Xenocyprididae > Mylopharyngodon > Mylopharyngodon piceus. Next base: position 32,182,302 of record CM077442.1, on the reverse strand, counting down.
ATTGATGTGTGATGCAGATGACTGTTTTTACTCAACTTCATTATATATATATATATATATATATATATATATATATATATACGGTTGTTTTATTTGTCACCTTGAGATCAATTTTGAAGGGCTCTCTTGAAATAGATTTGATCTTTGACCATTTATGAATTTTTCTGTCTTTCAGGTTCAACACATATGTACGGTCATGAGCTGGTGCCAACAAACTTTAAATGTCCCCGTCATTTTCCTGTTCATGTTATTTAGTCTCACAGTCAAGCCTGCAACCTTCAGTCCAGTGACAGAAGCCAGCAACACAGTAAGTGAAAACTATGCAGCAGCATCCTCCTCTGCTCAGCAACAGAGTCAATATACTCAACCACCAGAGGAAAAAGGCTTGCTACATGATGAAAATGAAGAAGATGAGCTTTTCAAAGACGTGGACCCTAGAACCCTAGCAGCGGTCCTTCTCGAGGCCCTCAACCAACCTCAGAAGGAAAAGATGAGTGAACGAGAAGAGGGAATGGAAGTGGAAAGGCAGAGGGATCTTCAGGGTGCAGACAGAGACAGAGATGGTCACAAAGAGCTGGAGCTGGTCATGGCAGCTGCTGCAGCGCAAGGAAAAGATGAGAAAGAAAGAGAGGAGGAAGAAGAGAAAAAAATGGCTGAGGAGGAAGAACGGCTGACGGAGAAAGTGACAAGCCGCACCACTAGTCAGTCGGTACCACTAAAAGAGCAGGTGGCTCCACAGGAGGGGGCCACAAAAGAGGAGGTGATCAAGGAGGAGGAGAGGCAGGAGCCAGAGAGAGGGGAACTGGGGGAGGAGGAAGAGCAGCTGAGTCCAGAGGAAGTGAAGAATCTGGAGACTGTGTTAGAGGAATTGCAGAGCTACAGCACAGCCACTAAGAGAGAGCGCGACACGTCCACAGGCCAGAGGGAGAGCCGTGGGGAGTATTTTGATTACCTGGACCGTAATGGGCTCATGAACAACGAGATCAAGCCTAAAGCTAAAGGCAATGACCTAGCCCTGTCCAAGAAGAAGCTAAAGTGGCAACTCGAACAAGAGAAGAACAAAATGCAGCCTTTACAAAGAGGAGGCAACTTCATGGATGACTTTACCAATAACCTTGCTGACCCAGAAGAAGAAGATGAGGAAGATCAGGACGACGAAGAACAGCTAAGCCCTGAAGAGGAGGAAACTCGGGCCAAAGCAGAGCAAGAGGAGGTACGCAGACAGGCAGCAGAAGCACAAAGAGCCAAGGCGGAGGAGGAAAAGCTTGCAGACATTGCATCTGACATGCTCCTGAAATACATCGTGAAACAGGACAAGAAAAAGTACCAAGACAACAATGGTGCAGAAGATAAGCGCTCTGATGAGGAGGACACTAGTGATGACGATGATGACATTGACCCACAGACCATTGATAAGTTGATTGAGATCTCAAGCAAGCTGCATCTTCCTGCTGATGATGTGGTGGACATTATTAACGATGTGGAGAAAAAGAAGAAAAAAGATGCTCCTGAAAATCTCCCATGGCAACGTCCTCTCGTGCCGCCTCCAGCCCCCATTGCACCTTCCACACTGTTACGTAAACCTCCTCCCTCAAAGCCTCCTCAACCGAACACGAACCCATTAAAAGCCTGGTACAAAGACAGGACCTCAGTCAAGCCCAGCAAGCAAGATATTTGGACGAGGCAGCAGTGGCCCTTTCGTACCTACCCTTCCTTCAAGTTCTATCAAAAACCCTACAGAGGGTATTACCCCATCTACATCCCGCCTGCAAAACCAAAATCCCGCTACTATTCCAAGCCCTCTTTCGCCCTCAATAATGTCCTGGGAAATTCACTGGACTATGACTTTGATTACTCCCCCAGACGGAAGTCCCGTCCCTGGGCGCAGTCTCGCCAAAGAGCCCAACCAGCCTTCCAGCGGAACCTCTACTTCCCTCACCCTCGGACTTTCAAAGCCGTACCCATGCCTAAACCCCGGTCACCTCCACGTCGTTGGCCGTCCTTTTATTACCCAGCCCGAGCTCCTGTAGTCACCAGGGAGGATGATTACTACAGTCCGCTGAGGCAGCCGCCACAGGACAGCGAAGAGGAGCTGGAGAACTTCATTGAGAGAGTCTTTATGAAACATCCCCGGATGTTTCAGTGAGCAGACTGGGGAGAAAAAAAGAGTGATGAGGAGGTGGAGGAGAAGAAAGTGAAAGGGAACAACTTAAAGACTGTTCATTGCCAACCTATCATGTTCTGGTTTCTTTTACTGAAATCAATCCCTTCGTACTCACTTATTTGCTTCAGATACAAAGTTTACCCTTAAGAAAGAACACATTTAGGATCTTCATGTCCATCTAACCACATCTTCCACCCTCCTCCCCCCCCGGAGAGACTGACCAGCAAAGCTACTTGAGCGGTGAGAGGAAAGGGCGCTTGAGCCCGGCACATCTCAAATACTCTACATTCAAGTTTTGCATACCCTAAGAAGGCCTTTATAAAGATACCTGATAGCATGAAACACCATGTTTTCATCCCTTACAAAGACATTCAAGATGGAATCTTGAAAGGCTTGCCATTTTTATGGAAGCAACTCCATTATCTAAGTCTTACTTGCATATCTTTTTCTTATTTAGTTTTTTGTATTTTGGACATTTTAAATCCCAGTGGTCAATATCATTGATCTTAATGTAGAGGGATAGCAAAAAATATTCTAATTGCACCTTTAAAGAACGCGCAAACAGATTCATTCAGACAGAAATGATAAACAATCACAGTGCCATAATGGTGGAAATATACATTTTGTTAATTCAATACACCAAATGTAGTCTTTCTTGTACCTCAAAGTATTCTGCTTGAGCATTTACCATTTGTGTGTTCCCTTGTGAAGCAAAGAGGACACACTCTAAGTCTTGTACATAGAATTAGTTTCTTATCGCTGTCTGCATTTTGAATTTTTTCCTTCAGTGTGTTTATACCATTGTTTTTTTACGCAAAAAAGATAGAAAGTTGGTGCAAAAGACATTCATACATTCCAACGATTTCTAAGAAACAAATTTATTATTTCATACAAGCTGTTTTGAATACAACTTTTAATTGCCTTAAGACACTCTCTTCCCCTTTTCAGATGAGCAGACTGGCTGAAAGGTTTGTTCTCAAGCTCATAAACTTTATTCAGTGGAGCTGGGAAGCAGTGATCAGCCTTTTGACTTTGTTTTACAAATAAAACAAATATATATATATAAAAGATAATTAAAAAATGATTTCATGTTTGTGGTTTTAAATGTGTCAAATATTAATGGATTATTTAAGGGTAACCTTGCCCCTAGGCCAGTTACATCATACCAAAATCAATCACTGGGCCAATGAGAGCTCAATCAAAATAGCATAGACAATCTATTCATTTAAATGATTACAGTTCACATGGGAATTAATTAATATACTAAACATCAATGTTAATGTTAATTAAGTGAAAATTGAAATGAAAATCAGTAAACCTATTTTCTTAAAAAGAAGTCTGTAGGTAAGATTAAACTGGCTAAAATTGTCCCAAATGAGATTGAATAAAATGCACCAAACTGGTGCTTGTCAATCTGAAAAAGAAAGAATATTCAAGTGTAAGGGGGAGGCATACACCGTTCTAATTTTCTTTAAATGATTTGAAAGACTGACAGATGGAAGCTAGAGGGAAAACGGATGCGGAGAGCTGAACCAGTGGAGGAGTAAAGTTTCTGCACGTTACTGTAAACTTGCATCTAAAATGTGTTGCTTCTTTGAAGACATTAAGAGCATTGAAAAAAAACTACAAAAAAAAGATGAATGACTAGTGTATCCAAGTAAAAATGCCATTGAGTCTTGTGTGAGGAAAAATGTTTATGTCCTTTCTAGATGTATCTTGTACGTAACATAATAAACATGCGTTTGCTGGATGTAAATAACCGCATGTTGATGACTAGTTTTGCTACACAGAGAGAAATAAATAAACTTGACTATTTTTTATTAAGATTGTTTTTTTAATTCCTTCTTGTAAAGAACATGGTTGTGAGATTTGTACATATCTGATACATTTACACACTATTACCTCCTACATACATCACACTCAAATTAACCTTAGCATAAATGGCTACAATTAAAGTTGATTTACCTTTTTCCATCTTATAGCTTATAACAATAGGAAAAGCATACACAAAAACAATACTGAGATCAGAGTAGATTACCAAAAGGAAGTTAAACATGAACATTCAGCGTCTCAGTGTGAAAATCCTTCAAAGATGATCTCTAATGAGCTCATTTGATCAGCAATTAGCCCAACAAACTGTGTGAGCCTCAGAGCCAATCAATGCCACATAACTTCCCCCTAATTGCATGCCAGGTCGAATTTTCTCTTAGCTTTGATATGCCGTACGTGGGCAAATACAGACACGTGTGTGCACGCACACATTATTAAGAGACAAAAGAACATTAAAATAAGGCCAGAGGACAGATTTACTGTTAAAAAGGATTATGAAGGGAAAAGAAACAAGAAAGCAAGCAGGGCAGGGGTCTTGACTAATGAGAGACTGAGCACATTAGTAGTCCCACTAGGACTGCTGTGTGCAATCAAAGACTTTCAACAAGGAAGGTTGTTATAGGGAGAGACGTCCCACTTTCACACCACATGAGACATGTTCAGGAGTGAGGTTTGCTTTTCATACTTGTAAATACACTTAAAGTGATAGTTAGAAGAAAAATCTGCCATCATTTACTCACCCTCATGTTCCAGATATGAATGAGTTTCTATCCTCTGTAGAACACAAAAGAAGATTTTAAAGAATGTCTCTGCTTTTGTCCAAACAATGAAAGTCCAAAAAAACACTGACTCTCATTGTATGGATAAAATACACGGAAACATTTTTCTAAATATCTTCTTATGTATTCCACAGAGGAAAGTCAGTCAGTGAGGTTTGGAACAACATGAAGATGAATAAATGATAAAACGTTAATTTTTGAGTGAAAGAATATAAATTAACATATCGTGAAAGAATGTAACTCGCCTGCTTTAAAAAGCCCATATACATGAACTCAAAACAAATTACTTTTGTCCCTTTTATTGTTTACCAAACTGCAAAAAAATGACTTGAATGCATTTTTCACTAGTCTAGTTTGGAAAAAATAAATAAATAAATACTTAAAATAATAAATAAAAACTTGTTTTTTAACTTAAAAAAAAAAAACAAACATCTGCCAGTACAATAAGACAAATGCACTTAAATATGGAGATATGGAGTGTCAATAAAGTAAATTTATCTAGTTTCAAAGATCAAGATATTTTAACTGATAAATTACACAAAAATATGGATTAGGAATATGATTTTTGTAGTGTATTTAGATGCTTTTTATTTCAAAATGACTGTGGAACAATCTTCGCAGAACAAAATGAATTTCAGTGCTTTAATTAAAACAACAATATGGCAGTAGAACTGACCTCAAGCAGTCAATTTTTTTTTTTTTTTTTTTTTGGTGTGGCTCCAACTTAACCATAAGGCTACTACCACCCATATTAATATACATTTTATTCCTATTAATTTATTCATATAATCATATTAATCATCCATCTCTTAATAGAGAGCTCTGAAAAAAAAAAGAAAAAAAAAAAAAACTATTTCAAGGGTACAATGACATCAGTCGAACATGGTTTTGTGAACAAGGACCTTCATATACAAAGTGCAAAGTTGTTAGTACATAATCACTTGATACCCAATGACAGCAATTTTCAATTCAGAATGTTATAAACAACAACTGAACAAGACAGGCCTGGAAACAAACAAGGAGTGACAGCTACAATTTCCCATGAAATCAATAAAAAAAGAAAAAAAGAAAATTAGGGAAACCGAATCAGACAGGGAGGGAAGACAAAGAAAATGACAGACTAATGAAATGACTAGTGAAATTGTAATCAACAACAAAAAGGCTTGGAATAAAGAGATACCAAACAAGTGGCGAGAGGTAGTCGATAATAATGTTAATGAAGAAAGTGAGGGGGTGGCATAGAGAAAGAGAAATAGAGAGAATGGGGCGACGGAGAGGTTGATAAGGAGAGCGCAGCCCACGGAGGAGCAATGATTCATGAGTCACATGGTTGAGAGGTGAGTCATACTCGCTCTACTGCAGAACCCTCAGCCTCCAACACACACCAACAATCCTTTGTCATATTCACTTACTCAGGCACAGCCACTGGGAAGAGTAATTGTCTAACAAACTCTATAATACCACCCAATTCAATTAAATAAAAAGAGAAACATCTACCAATGTGTGTTAAATCCAATTGTGCATGGACGGGCAATTTTGCACACTGACAAATGCCAGAAAGAAAACATGTGCACTTATCAAAGAGAAAAGCACCCCTTTCTGTGACACCTGCGCACCAGCACACCAACAAAATGACAAACACAATTTCTTTGCCCTGAAGGCTTCCCCAGAAAACAGAGGAATGAAAACGCACTTTATTCTCCTGATCAAATATCGAATCTGTCCAACATTCTCTATGACTCAAAACCCAACACCCCCGATGCAGGAAAAAAAAAAAAAAAAAAAAAAAAAATCAGCATAATGGGAAAACCCACGGAAAGCCCGTATGTTCCGCCTCCACCAAAAACAATCTCTGCCAAGTCCATCAGTGTGTTGGCCTGAAGCGGTCTTCACATTTCATTATTGAGGTGGGAAGCTCTAGGGTGGGTTTGCCTGTAAACGTTGTCCCAAGATCAGCTTTTCGAACACTTATATTGGCAATCCTCCGGAAGAAAAAATGAACTGAAGAAATGTCCTCACCTTACATCATTTAAAGGGCAAGTGCAAAACAGTAAGACTGAATTATTATACAATGTATTACTAAACAGACTGCTCATAGATTCTATAGGGCACCATCTCCTGAGAGGTCTCACAGGTTAACCTAAATCTCACAGGAGTAGCCTTTATAAAGGTAAAGAGAGGGTGAGACACACTCTTTATAGTAGATAAAGAATTACTATCCATAAGGATAATGGGAGGGAAGTAACAACATGACATTAAAAATTCATCATGAGGTAGGCAGAGAGGCCAGGCAATTATGATGGGCGGAAAGGAGGTGGGGTGGGGGGGGTGGGGGTGGAGAGAGAGAGAGAACATGCAGAGGCACTTGGCAGAAACTCAGTTTCCACTGGAGATGCGCTGGTGCCAGATCAATGGAAAAAGACTCATACAGGGGAGAAATGAGAGCAGTCATCCATCAAACTATCAGTGTGAGACCAGCATATTATACTTACTGTCATAAAATGTGCTCCACAGAAGCTAAACAGTGTTTCAGGTAATCGCAAAGACATGTTTGATTAACTTTGCAATTATAATGACTTACTCATGAAATGACACTGCGGAATTTCATTTGCCGCAAAGGCCATTTTGAGAATGAGGCTATATATTTTATTGGCTGTGAATTTCCATTATCTTGTAAATTTCTACAGGAAAATGTAACAGCATTGATGCAACAAAAGCCAAAAGATTGCTGACTGTTGTAAACAAGCTGTATGAAAGGGTACATATTAGTACTAAAGGCTGATAATGTTATTTCAGTCCCACTCTCTTCCTGACAACCTACGAGCCACTGACTCACAGTGCACTTTTAAAAAGTATCTCAAAACACATTTGTTTACTAGGGCCTTTCCTTGACTAATTTTATTATCTTATTTCTATTATGTGATTTTATTGTTTTGGTCTATTTCATTTTATCATCTTATTTCTATTCAATGTATTATCTTATTTCTATACGTGTATGTATGTTTTTTTTTTCTTTGTGTATTTCTATTCTGTAAAGCATTTTGTAAACACTGTTTTAAAAGGTGCTATCTAAATAAAGCTTTACTTACTATAAGGTATAAAGGTGTACCTTTAGAGGAGTAGTCAGGGTTCAATACAAGTTAAAGGGTTAGTTCACCCAAAAATGAAAATTCTGTCATTACTCACCCTCATGTTGTTCCTCACCCGTAAGACCTTCATTCATCTTTGGAACACAAATTAAGATATTTTTGATGAAATCCGAGAGGTATATAACTCGTCAACAGACAGCAATATACTCAACACTTTCAAGGTCCAGAAAGGTACTAAAGACATTGTTAAAACAGTCGATGTGACTGCAGTGGTTCAACCTTCATTTTTTTGAAGCGACGAGAATACTTTTTGTGTGCAAAGACAAAACAAAAATAATGACTTTATTCAACAATATCTTCTCTTGTGTGTCATTCTCATACGCTGTTTATGTTATGTTATGTTCCAGGTTCTACGTCAGTATGCGGGCTCATTATTGGGCGACGCCGTTCACGTGAACAGCACGACTCGTGTGTGATGCTGACGCAGGAGCCGGTCAATAATGAGTCGGCATTCTGATGGCGTGAGGATAACACAGTAGAGAAGATATTGAATAAAGTCATTATTTTTGTTTTGTTTTTGCGCACAAAAAGTATTCTCGTCACTTCATAACATTAAGGTTGAACCACTGCAGTCACGTCGACTGTTTTAACGATGTCTTTAGTACCTTTCTGGACCTTGAAAGTGGGGGTTAAATTGCTGTCTATCGACGAGACATATACCTCTTGGATTTCATCAAAAATATCTTGAAATAGAATGAACAAAGGTCTTATGGGTGTGGAACAACATGAGGGCAAGTAATTAATGACAGAATTTTCATTTTTGGGTGAACTAACCCTCAACTCAATCTATAGCACTAGTGGCATAATGTGGATTACCACCAAAATGAATTTCAACATCTCCCTCAGTGTTTCAAACCTGTATAACACTTTCTGTTAAACAAGTTTTCAGAATTTCTTCTGAAATTCCTTTTTTTTTTTTTTTTTTTTTTGGTCCATACAACGGAAGTCAATTGTAACCAAAACAGCTTTCATGCTCATAGGTAATTTTTTTCCCTTCACATTTTTATATTAAAGAAGCTTGCATAATATAGTGTAGTAAAGGAAAGAATAGCTATGCACTGAATATACATTGTTTTAGGCACACTTTTAATTAACTGTATGTTTATTTTTTACAGAAAAATTGCTCTACCTAAATTCAGACAATAATCCTTTAAACTGCATATTTAAAGGAGAATAATAAAAATATATTTTAGGCAGAATTTTATGCACTACATAAACGCTGCACACATATTAAGAAAAACACATTAGCGGACTTGTAAACAAGCATTATAATGCTACATCCATTAAAAAAAAAAAAAAAAAAAATGAAGACATCGCATTTGCATGAAAAACCACCGGAAACACAATTAGTCACTAAGTGCTGCAGAAATGCAATTGACAGAGGGGTGAAAAGCTGAAGGGCACATGACAGTGTCTGATGTCCATCTCCACTGACAGGAGATAAAGGAAGACACTCTGACCAACAGCTGAGTTTATATTTAGAAAAAGGAGGGAGGGCTGCAATCACGCTGCAGGTCAAATCGTTTGACACCTGCACACTGATGATGGTGAAAAACACAACTGGCAAAAGATTTCTGTTTTCATAAATCCCCAACAAAGGGAAAGAAACACAAACAGACATTAACAAGACATGTTGAGCATGAGGGATGAAGCTAAAGTGATGATGAAAAAAGCACAACTAATTTGTATTACCAATGCAAATTATTAGCTCACATGAAACTGAAAACATGTTTTGTGTGTTTGTCTTTAATTTCTGTGGTGTTTTGACTTTCATCTTTTTAATCATCACTGATTTCATGAATATCTTTTTCCTCTAAAAGCCTGTCTGTTGTCATTATACGGACATGTTGTGTCTTCGCCTGTAATCTCTTTTTCTACTTTTCCATCACTCTTTCATTGTGTGTTTCTTGCCACAATGGTGGTGCAGTCAGCCTCACTGCACCACTGTCACAAACGACCGACTGGTGACTCATCCACTTACATACTCAATCTCTCTCTCTCTCATTTTCTCTCTTCAGCACTCTTTATCTTTGCTTCACACACACACAAATAATACATTCCTGACAAAGCATCCGTCCTTTTTGTTTGAGGATGCAAACATTACACCATCAGAGGTCACAGCATGACGAATGTAGAAATATCAATCAAACAAACATGAAGACAGGTCTGCAAGTTCTCTGTATAATCTGTAACTGCTGTCATTAGGTATAAGGTTAAATTCACTAAAAACTGAAATAGAATGGGGAAAAACATGAAAACAGATGAGGAAGAAAAAGTCATTGTACGTGGAAGTTTAGGCTAAAATTGTGTTTTATTATTTATAAAATTACATTCACACATAATTCTGTTTTGGTTACCTGACGGTTTTTACACAGGGAAAAACATGCCCTCATGCTAAAATTAATCAATTGTTTAAAAAAAAAAAAAAAAAAAAAAAAAAGAAAAGAAAAGAGAAACAGTTCATCTCAAAATATTCCCTTATTTCACACCACGTTTAAAAAGCTATGTAAATACATCACACTTAATATCAAAGCCCTCTTTTGTTATCTGAAACAGGCTACAAATATTCCCTTACTTATTACAACTCCAACGCCACGCTTACAGTCAGAAACATGTCTTTGGAAAGCAGGATGTAGACCAAGATAAACAGGAAAGAGCTTCAGCGCCATTTTGTGGTTGAGATTCAGTGCCCTGTTCTCGAAGTAAGATACACATTCAGGCGTTTTACTACTGTGGCTCAAGGGACAGAATGAATAGACCACACAAAATAGTCCATTCAGTATTGGCAGCCATTTAAAAATGTCTATTTAATATTCCTCCCGATTTGGTGAGAATATATCTTTAAA